>MU867063.1:920553-980453 GCA_033725935.1 Cladorrhinum sp. PSN259 | reverse complement strand
TCCCCACCCCCACCCCCCCCCCCCCCCCCCCCCCCCCCCCCCCCCCCCCCCCCCCCCCCCACAGCGACCCGAGGGGGTCAATCGGAGGTTTGGCTGACTTTCACCACCGCGAGTCCCTCGAAACTCACGAGACGGTTCTACAGAAAAGACTCACTCGTACCTTGCAGCCACTACAGGCGGCGGCTCTTGAGCTATCACAAATCTGCCCCCAACCCGCCGAGCCGGGTTCGTCGGATGATCCTTCGTAAGATTGAGGCCTGGTCATCGGTAGCTGCATACATACTCCCACGGACCACTCCTTGGGAATAACGGATCCAGTGTCACCAGGAGGGAAGCAGAAAGCTCACCTCTGTATCACCGAGACGGTGAGCGGCCATGTGGGCGGAGGCAAGGAGGCACAGCTCACCAGTTGGGCAACCCGTGCATGTCCTGTGCTGGAAGCCCGAGGACCCTGACCAGTGATGTTCAATTCCCTTCTTACGTGTGCTTCCCGGGCGCCTCAGAGCCTCTCATGGTGTAGCAATGGAGATACGCGCCTGAGCAACCAAAGTCTTCCTGGCGTCATCATGCAAGGAGAACTGGAAATGGCATTCCAATCCGCACCTGCACGGTCCTAAAGGATACCACGGAAATAGGGCCGCCGCAACCGACTTGGATCACACGAAGCAGTCCCTTGAAGCGGCTGAAACCGTCAAATGCTCAGGGTATCTCTCACTCAGATTGAGGCCTTGCCACAGTGCTGCATCAGAGTCGGCGATTACTTTTCGAATGACTGACGAGATGGCGCTAAGTTCATAAAGTCTGTTGGCAGCCATGATTGGTTGCTCCACTTATATCACATCCGGCATTGTTTACGAATAGGGGCAGATCGAAGCACCCGGAGATGGGAACACTAATCATGCACGCCGCCCCGCCTGCCTGTCTCACCTGAACAAAGTACCGGGATGGATCGGTCCAACAGCGACTGGTGACCTGAGCGGGCCGGATGCTAACTGGCAGCAGCAAGCTTGGAAGCACGGGGGACGACCTCCCGAGCAGCTCACAGAGACCAGTTATTCAGAACCTGCTGGCCGTGCTTTATCTTTCGTAGGCTTATTTATTCCTAAGATATTTTCTTCTCTCGGGTGGCGCAAAGGGCCTGGGCAAGCAAGCCTCCTTTGTCACGGTGTTATTTAGATACCTGCTCGCAGTATTCGGACAACGCTCGGCGCCATTTTTCGAGGCTGAAGTTGTTGTCATTCTTCTCATGCTCACCTACTTGCTCCGTCTGACCACAATCGCCTACCTTGTGGCGTATTTTCTAGTTAGACAGTGGATGGCCCGCACTCTTGAATCTCAAAGATCTTGGGGACTAGGAATTAAAAGATATAGCCGAAACCTGTTTTTGTCACATGCATGATTAGATCGGGTACCGGTCAATGACACGGTGTTGACTCGGTGAGGGCTCCGGCATCACCATCAGGCCCAACAGAGAACCCCATGGTCGGTCCCGCTCGGCACTGCATTAGCTTGTCATTTCGTCATTTTGCGAGCTGAACAACCAAGATCAGCACGTTCTGCGACACTTTGCTGACGCCTCGTGGCAAAAACTTACTATGTGGGTTGGTCGGCTGGTGGCTGTTGTTGGAGGCAACGACACATAGTTGTCTTCTTTGAATTGCTCGCACAAAAATCAGATGCACTTAGCTTTCAGGGTACATTCTGTACAGGCTCAAGGAAAGGGAAAACATACAACCATTACCCACTCCTGGGTGGTGTTGAAAGAGACGCTGCCAAAATACTAAATATCGGCCAAAGGACCTTGAGATGGCAGTTGCGATTGGCAACTATTTTTACCTCTGGTAGACTTATTTCCTCCCCCAGAGTACGACTCCGGCTGCCAACGCCGGTGACCAGCCGGAGCGGAGCCGTATTGCATATGTTCCATATTGGCTCGAAACCGGGAAATGCATTTGTTGACGGCAGCATTGTGCGTCACGACGGACCACACACTGACGATTTCGGGGCCATAGTCTGGGGGTTTATGTTAGAGGAGGTCTCTATTATACGCAGGCACGTGGCCGAAATCTCATTTCCTGCCAACAACAACGTGCAATGGCATTCCTGACAGCCGGTAAACGTCGTGCATACTGTGCCGTCGACGCCGTGTCTCCCGGGATACTTCAAAGCAGGATCACAAATATTCTATATAACCAGCATGCGGAGACTCGGAGGGACGCCAGACCTTGAAAAACTGTCGATATCAGTACCACGCTGGAAGTTCCCGCGCATATGCGTCCGGATCTCGCCTTGATTCCTCAGCTCGGGTATGCTATCACATCTTAATCTCGGATTAACTGGTGACCGCCCATTCTCCCACGGTCAGATAAAGTTGGTACGGATGCTAAGGGGAGATCCGGGTAGGAAGTATAGCCAACTGCGAATATAGTAGCGTCGTGATTGTCACCTTGGGACCCGGGGCACGGTTCAGGATTCTTTTATTAGAAGCTTGTCGACATGCGATGTCATCCCAAGCGGCAGAGTGTCTCGTGATGTTGATGAGCGCTCCCGCCCGGCTGGATATTGGGGTTCTCATCACTACTTGACGCCCTCCAATAGACGAGATGGAGGTCAATTCATATGGGACTATAGAGACAAAATGAGGATTCGTTGGAGACCATCCCCCTCAACAAAGTCGCCTCCCAGCCGCCCCGATGCCGGTCCGAGTCGAAGAGTAGACCTCCAGGAACTGTCAACAACTGCGCCATGAGATTGCTCCGGTATTGCTCATGCAGCACAAGTTGGAGTAAAGAGAAGATATTCTTCCACCCCCGCTTCCTTCGTCCCGTGTATGGATACAACGGGTGGGTAAGACTTGCACTAGCGTGGTTGAGGATCTGTTCGCCCAGGATGATAGAGTGCGGTACTGTGTACGCGGGGGTTCGGGTTCGGATACACCACAGGGGGATTGCGGAACGAAGGCAGGAAGTGCCGTCTGAAGTCACCGGCGGCCAGTGTTCTGGCTTTTGCGCAAAAGAGGGAAACTGAATGGTGGACTGACAGGGGATTGAAAGGGCTGGCTGGAGGTGGGGAAAGAAAGCAACGGGCGACGATGAACGACATGGGGGGGCGCGCCGTTGAGCTGGGCGTGCCGCATGCCCCTCGTCTTCTTCACCGTCACGGAGCGGAATGCCGAGCTCAATGCATGATGCGGCGTAATCCAGTTGAGCCAGTCCAATGGCATCATCTCTCTCTCTTACTCATTCTGAAGGCTGACTGAGCAGGTGTCCTTCGTACGGAATACGGCTCCACTCCTCGCGAACAGGCTAATTGCTATTTTTTATCGTTTCGTTACTTTGATTTTACCACACAATTATGATCGGCCACCACCACATGATCCTGTTCCAGAGAAACGGCAAACCGTCAATCTGGTGTGCCCTCGACGTGCCACTCGCAACCCTCTGAGACTGACACACAGCGCACCCGGACAGGGGTGGGAAGGATTGCGGCGTTCGAACGCGCGCGCAAGAAACGAGGGACAAGCATTCAACGTTTACCGTTCTCGAACCGAAGAAGGAACAAACCGCTAATTACACCTCCAGGGCACGGACAACCGACGATGCTGGGTGAAGGGGCCTTGAGGAGACGATCGACCGACTGCGTGGTCGTGGGCTGAGGATTTCCTGGTTGAATCGCCGACCTGGGTGCATACGATACTCGAATGTGGCCCCCCTATTTGCTGTCTGGTTTCTGTTGTGTTGCAGCGCATTTTCTTCCTTTCTTCCCCCATCTCTGTCCTTGCAGCAGCCAGCGTCGTGCCGAACATCGATATTCAAGCCACCGGGATGGGCAAAGTTGGTCGTGGCCAACAGGGTGCTCGTATCTTGCAGCAACGCAGCCGTGGCAGCACTGTCGAGCGATGAGCCGCATTGCTTTGATTGGACCCAGAAGGAGGTACTCCCACGTTGTACAACCACGGACCAGATCAGAAATTATTGCTGCGGTACCGCGCCGTGGTGTCGTTGATATTGCGCTTGAAGCAGCAAAACCGAATGAAGCGATAGTGTCGGGTTCCTAAAAATAGTGTACGCCTCCTTGACATATTGAGCCTAGCTGCCGTTTTACCTTTGGCGATGGCGGCGAGGCGGCTTGCTCTCGCCTGTTTTTTTCCCCTCACAACCCTAGGGAAAGTGCATCACGGTAGTCGTGAGGCGGGAGGAGCTCTGGAATTTCCTCTTTGGCGTTTGCCATGTTCTTCCGTCTGACAGAGCACCCACACCTTGCGGCATTTCCAGATGAAGGTTGCCATCCATCACAATGCTCCCATCATGTCATTCCCTCGGTGTACGTAGAGCATGAACATGAATTTCGACAACACGTGCAGCACAGCCATGGGACGTTTAAACTCCACCAGCAACCCCGGGCGATGAAAAAACAGTCCGAAAAGGGCCGTTGCACTCGGCTCTGTCGACGCCCTCATTCGCCAACCAGACACTCAGCAGCACCCACAACAAACAACAACACGACATCACATCACCATGATGAGGACGCCAAACCGCGGCATTGGCGAGGGCGATCTCCCACTGCATTACCGCCTGGCACCATCTTCCCGCTCCGCAGAACGCATCGGGACAACGCTTGTTTTTATCGTCGGCGTCTTCGTGCCGTGTTGTTGTATCGTTGATTTCTCTCTGGTCTAGTCCGTCTCAAAGGGATGGCAAGGGGGCCGTCAGCCTCTCCAATCACACTTCGCCAGCCAAGCGAGAGCCAAGACGTTGTTGAGATGCAGGACGCCGCCAGCACCACCTGAGACTCAATACACTGCGCATTACGACATTACACAGTACAGCACCGTGACGTCGGGAAACACAGACGCCTCCTGCGGGAACTTTGGCGCTTTTTCCCTGAAGCGGAAGCTGCCCGAGGGACTGAGTACACTACCACGCGTGAGGATGAATGGCTTGTGCAAAAAGTCTCACTCACAAAACTGTTGGTGTACACAAGCGATCTCTCATCACGTCCGTACACTACATACTTGCCTACTTACCCATACCATCAGCATCAACACCTGCACTGTGTTCGCGTCCGCAAAAAGTACAAGACATTCTTTCCGAAAACGCAATTTCTAGAAATCCAACGGACTCAACCCTTGCTCGCCAAGCCGCTTCCCCCGGGAATATTCAACGCAACGCTGACCAGCAGAGCGAGGGGTCCCGGACCTGGCACCCTGGCATGTCTGGGTCTTGCGTGCTGGATGCTCCGTGCGCTGGGGAGGAGAAGATGGGGTGGGCTCATCAACAAGTCCCGTGCCTTCTTCAATCTTGCTGATCCACTCCGGGGTCCGCGGGGGCTTCGGCAGTCGAGTCAGGGACGTGTGGACGTCGGCCGGCTCTTCGTCAAGCTGCGAGCTGAATAACGAACTGCCTGTCTGTGCTGTGCCGTGTCCAAGCTCACTATCAAACACATGCAGCTGCCGAGTCTGTGCAAGTATAACCAGTGATGACTCGGACTGCCAGCTGAAGTGTTGCAGAAGAGGATTCGGCCGCTGTCATCCCATTTTTTCCCATGTGGGATTTTCTTTTGGCCCAACAAAAGCAACAGCAATTTGACCCAGCCCCTCGGCCCAGGACAACAGACCGTCGATCTTATCAAGGCTCCCCTGGCCATTATCAGCAGCCCAACATTCACACAATCCCCGTTGCATAATTCTTTAATATTGCACTGATCGATTTGGCTCCTGATTCGGACCATCATTAACAGCATGCAGCTATTGGCAGGACAAAGTAACCCATCGACATCCCATAGCCAACTTTCCAAGAAGCGAAAAATGTTACGCTGCAGATGACGGCACGTACCTAGTGTAATGTACAACCTGCATATTCTATACGACTACGACAGCAAGCACTGCAGAAACGCATTGACGGGGTAGAACCATAACGAAATGATATTGGCCTCTCCCGGAGCTCGGCTACCTGGATGTGAGCTCAACACACTATCATTACTTGGTTCGGGGTGTGTACCGTGTTCTCGTCTGTGGGTGTGGTTCCAGAATCATTTTTTCATTTATATCCGGAGACAGAAATGTGCCGTTACTCTGGTAGTTCGGTACGAAGTACACCACGAGGTTTACCAATACGTAGCGAGATGCGAGGAGATCTTCCTCTGACGATGGCTGGCTAATTAGTGTAAGTGGAAACTTGGCTAACAATAGCGCTGGGAGCAGGAGTCAAAGGAGTTCGAGGTACCTCTAATGGTGGAACTACACTAAGTTACAGACTTGGATTCCCCGTTTTACCCCCTCTTTCATTCTCCTCGGTTTACACTACTTCCAAGAAGTCCACACTTCGGCACTTGTTCTCTTTACTCTATCGAGTCTCGCACAATCGGGTTGTGGGTTCCAAACAACCACAACTCCCGGCTTGGTTTGTGGCAACTCGAGATGGGGGGCCACAATTACATGAATAAACCACGGCAATGAAAGTGTGATGGTGTCTTTTCATCATCAATAAATTTCTGCAGTGGTACTGTATCTGGTGCAGAGTGGATGTTCGAGCCGCATCACTGCATTCCCTTCCCCTCTTTTTACACAAAGTCTCACATCTTATGTCCGTCTTCAATAGCTTTCTGTGCTACACCATCAGAAGGATCATTGGGTCGTTTCAGGTTCGCCTGTCATCTCGAGTTGGGCATATGTTTGCTATTGATTAGAAAGTTTCCTGTACTGTTGTGAACGCATATTCCCCACGTAAGTACGTACAGCTATTTTGTATCCCGGTACTTCTCGGCGGCATTTGTGTCAAAAAAAAAAACGACACATACACAAACAGACTTAATGTCATCAGCTGCTAATACCGAAACTCCACACCACCGCCACAACTTGTATGTCCACCCCGGCATTAGAGGCTCTTGTAGCATGACATCGAGCACATGCAAGATACCCCCTAGTGTATTATTTTTACTGGATTCTAGATCCCTCACTAGTATAGAAAAGGTCCGAGCAAATGTACCTAAGCAAAACAGTAAAACCAATAAAAACAGTGGAAGACAAACAAAAGACTAAGCCCATCTTGCGTGGGAGAAAAAAAAATAAAAAAAAGTAAAAAAATCGGCCGATCTTTGTGCGGAAACTATCCGGACTTGCTTTCCCAGTGTTGTATCGGCCTTGCCAAGACCGTAGATACCCTTTATCAACTCCACAGATTTACATCATCAGTCATTGTCAATGTTGTGTGTGTGTGTGTGTGCATCTGTATGAATGCATTTGTCTGAATGAAGTGCGTGCATGCGGAAGAAAAAGTATATCTTACATGTGGACAGAGCGCATGTTCGCATGTTCCGGATGTATGAAGTATACGTGTTAAGTAGTAAGTATGTATGTACATACATCTCTTTAGTATAGTACGTATGCAAGTTTCAAATTTGAAGTACGTATATTTCCCATCTGCATATTTGTCGATGATCTGTTTTGTGTGTCAGAAGCTTCATCAAAAGCCGGCCGCGTCTGCCGTTTTAGCCCTACGGAAGCAAGTAAAAAAAGGGTTGCAGTGGTGTGGTGTGGTGTGCTGCATGATATTTCTGCGGCTCTCCTCATTTTGCGTTTGCTTGCTTGCTTACTTGCCTTTTGATTGACACTTCATCAACTCGACACAACCACACACCAACACACAACATCCCCGTTCTTGCATGCAAGACAGAGGCACGGCTGCCATGTGCATGGAGACGAGAGGGGAGGGTTACCGCGTAAAGGGGGATTGGTCGCCCTGCCGTTGTCTCAATGTTCTTCCTGTCTCCTTTTGTCTCTCTCTCACACCTTCCTTCTTTGTAACTCCTTCTTTTCTTCTCGAGTCCTTCTAGAGTGATTCGAAGGAATAACTTTACTGCGCTCTCTCTGTACGTCTGCGGCGTCGAACGCTGAATACAACCCTGATTTGGTTAATGGCGACCCTGGGAATGTAACTCTACGTCGTGGTGGTTGTTTTAACTTGAGATGTTTTGCTCTGTTTGTTGCGCCGCTGTCGGTTTCTCGGTTGCAAGGAAACATCCGGGTGTATAAAGGAAATAACTATACTATAGTAACGATTGGCGATGAGTAAACAAGGAGTATATTCTGAGGTACATAACTTATTATGTACGTCAGTAGACGAGGACAATACCAAGCAGGGTAAAGGCTCGAGATGGTGTGTTTGCGCGCGCATCTCTGGCCTTTTGCCGATTGTTATGCTGTGGGACAGTGTGATGCTGTGTTGAAAAGAATCTGCCTCCCCCACCCCCCCTTAGCCCCGATATGCACGTGGTTCTGTGAATGGAAAGGTGAGACTTTGAAGAGATGACATTGAGGGATTCTGATACTTCCTTCTCCCCCACCACGCATCCTGGTTCACCAAAGCTCACCGGTCGAGCCATAGCGAGACAAGCCTATCGGGTTTCCGGGAAACAAAAAAAACAAGCGGCGAGCATGGGTACAAGGGTGCTTGGTCTCGGTCAATGGGGCTCGTTCACCGTGGTCCTGATTTGGGCATGTTACCCCGGCCCGGTTGTTTCTGCTTTACTTGCTTCGCACTCTTTGTCCCCAAGAGTGACAGGAGAGAGATATGGCTTGTTTGTTGTGTCGACGACTCAAAGAGTTGCATAGTAAAAGGTGAAGCCCCCCACACCCTTTTACACGTGGAGTAGCCGCCTTACGTTACAAGCCGCTTCGTCTTGGTTTTCCCTGTCGATGGTCGATTGAGTTATTATGCAAGGCCTTATTCTGCGGAGTTAACAAGCGCTGGTGATCATAAGCCCCAAACCACAACTACAACACCCCTTTTTTACACATGTCTTTGCCACTGTCAAAGTCAACCCTCGATAGCCTCATCAGAGAGCAGTGACCTTCGACGACAGAGTAGCATCGGTCTCATCACGGCTCCCCCCCGCCCCTAGTACCCCTACCTTTTGGGGAATCCTGGGTTAGATCCCCTGTTATCAAGTTCGGGTATCTTTTTTTGTTACAGTGGCTGCCTGGCCGGGATTGTCCTGGTAAAGAAATAATTCTCACTCCAGATCCAATTCCTCGAGATCTCGTTTACCTGTACCCTTGTACACAACGGTATTGCGCAGTGTAATACGGAGATTTTGTAGTATTTTGTCACCTAACATCGACGAACTTGGTGTGACGAACGAATGCACGATCTGCTGACACACCCAATAAATCTTCAAATCTATGGGGCATGATCTAACCCGGTAGGGGGCAAGGATCATGTACACAGATGCGGGTAGGTTGTACACAATGGATGTTTCTGTCTTGCAAAACTCTCCGAGAATTGGAGTTGTACCACATGATGACCGCCTCAAATGTACCAGTTAAGCTCAACATGGTTGACGCCATCCGGACTGCTAGCCAATCATGGCAGCTATTTTCACTCTTATCAGAGGCTAGCCCTAGAGATCTGGCTGACGACCCGAGACATCTATCTGTGATGTGGGAGTTCCAACCAAACGTCTCACAGTATGTTATGGCTGACGTTGATCAGCCCTGTGTTCCGTACTCTACACGAATATTGTATCCTCTGCTTTTAGTTTAGTTCTCGTTGCGCCGCGGTTGGTTGCTGGCTGCATGAGTTCTGGTCGATGGCCGGATATGCTTACCCCTATTTATCTTTGACTCAATCTGGAATTGTTGTCGCTTCGTCAAGCTTCTGCAGACGGAGCTGGCTGCCTCGTTGGGACTCTTGAAGTGGGCTTGGCGCCTTTTATTGATTCAAGGACCCTGGGCGAGACGTTCCGGTGTTTGCGTTGGCGTCTCGTTGTTGCACTCTAAGGTTGGGTGTGGACAATCAGGAGCCCACAAGTGGGATTTCGGACTGATTTTGCCGCCCGTTGCTCGGTCCTAAGCCGGCTGTTGAGAGGAGAAGGGAGCAAAAGCCGAAGTGGGTTAAATTCCCAGAAAATAATGGAACCTTGCGCTGTGGTAACGGGGCTTCTGGGACTCTCCGAGCCAGATGTTGGACCTTCGCTTCCGAGTTGTCCAGATAGTGTCATGCAGGCAACCATTTCCAGCACATCGAATTTCGTCTGTGGCGGTCCTAGCTGGAAAAGAAACAAAAAAAGGGGTGACAACAGTTGCCATTTCTCCGTTGTGTGTCCGTCCCGATACGCCACGAAGCACCTTCAACAGCTGGCACCACCCAAACAGCGAGGTCGACGGCGAGGCCGTCGTGAATGGTCATCTTACGGGCAGCAAGCACTCGGCAGATCTGCCTCGCAGGCCGAGCGCCGTGCGGCGGTCCAGCCCGCTTGACGGCGTTGAGTTTCGTATGTGCCATGCAGTTTAATATACCAGTTCAATATATTGACTGGTCAAACAGGTATGCACGGATGGTGCTCCGGGCTACCAGGAACGCAGGACGTTGCATGCCGGTTGCCAGGTCCTACCGCTTGTACTGTATTTGCCTGACAAGAGAAGGGATGGGGCAACAACCCACACATTTGCGTCGAAATTTCGGATGATTGCCCTCCAAAGACCCAAACGCCAAAGGAGCGCCGACAGCATGGCATCTCCACTGCTTGTCCAGTGTTGGTCCATGAATGGGCTGACTGGTGGGGTCCATAAGCCCTGTGATCTGTCGTTCGACTCCCCACCCAGGCTCCGGGGAGAAACTTGTTATTGCGGGATCATGGCCATCCAGCCCTGGTCATTGAAGACAGATACGCGGGGAGAAATCTATTGGATAACTGCGATGTCCCACGTGCGTTGGGCTCGGCTGTTGCTGTATTTATGTCTTTTGAGTTTTGCTTAGCTCCTGCGACTCACAGTCTTGGCAAGCTGCACGACGAATCTCGCCAGGAATCCATCGGGCACGACAAGATCAGCTGAATGAAGGTGCTGGTGCTCCCGCTCTTGCTGCTACTGATGGCTAAAGATGATGAGATGGCGGCAACCTGCAGCCGGTATCAGCCAACGGTGGCGTCGTTAGAGACAACTAAGTGTAGCGACTGGTACTGGCCTGAAATGACTGGTTGAATCCGGACCGGTCGAAACGGGATGGCGCCTGCGGAATCGGCGCTACGCAACTCCCGCGCGAACCAGCGATCCTTTATGCGGCCCCGGCGTCATGACGAGATTTGCTTGGTTGGAGCCGCCGAGCAGACGGGTGGAAGAATGGTCAGAATACCAAGCGAATACCTCGGAGGGGAACCATCCATCTCCAATTCTCTCCGTTGCTTTCCAGTGCCGGTGATGGGGACCGGTGCGCTTCAACAACTGGTCGAGAGGGGAAATCCCCAACCGACAACTCCAAAAGCGTCCCAGAGTTCCCACACCTCAAATCCCAGGGGACTGGAATGGAGCTAAAGATGAGATGCCGAGCCCGTTCTTATCAGCCATCTGTTATTACGGCCATGTTACCTCTGCAGGGTTGCCGTGGCCGTTCCGCGCTGCACAATACCTACAGTAGTGTGGTGCGCACGCAATAAAAACTGATCGTGGAGGTTTCAATCCTGAAATCTTGGTCTGACAGAAATCGGCACTTTTAGGGCCATTGTTCGCATTCGGTTGTTGAGCACTGGGAGGCTTGAAGGGGGCCGTAAAACTGCTGTGATACTATTGAGTAGTGTGTATTGAGATGCAAGATGCATATATATAAGGTACAGTACATTAACTTACACATCCTGTGCCGTCCCCGGGCGGCGGCATTGACTATGCAGAAAATGGAAGAAAGAAATACGGGAGATGCAGAACCCACCAGGAGCACAACTTGGAAAATTCCAACTTTTTAAAATATCTCGCTTCACGCTTTCCTTGAAAACCCTACCTGGAGCTCCAGTGGCGTGAACTTTGTCTTGACCGAGAGCAAACACGAAGGAACAGTACGAGTAACTTTTTGAAATTTCCAGTTTCCTGTTGTCGCTTGTCACTGCTCGCCCGCATGCCCAGACCATGCCCTTGGCCCCACCTAAATTTCCCAAATCCCAATCCATTGCTCGGGACGCCCTTGTCAACGCTTGTCTCCTGCCCTTTTGCAGTTTTTCTTTTTTGCGCTGCCAGGATGTGCCGTTGCATATGGTCTGGATCTCTCCTCATCAATCTCAACCGTCAGCGCTCGGAGGATCCCGCGCGTGGGGCCCGGGTCCTCGCTCGTTTACCGTTACGAGATCTGATGAGATGAGCCTATCGCGCATCCGGAAACTGTCGGCAGCTTCTTCTTTTCCAAGGTTGTGACTTTGCTGCACCTGAAGCGGGTACCGTCGCTGCAACGCCCGCTGGTTGCTGGGCGTTTTCTTCTTCAGGCAAGTCCCTCGCCTGTCTGTTTTGGCCGTTGTCACTGTGTTTCTTCCTGTGAGCCCCGATCCAAGACCATGTCGCACCCGCAGGTCGCCCTGCGCCGCGTGGTTCCCTCGCGCCGGTGGCAGGACGAGTTCCAGAACAATAGGCGGATCGGCTGGCCGGCCCAAAGCTGACAGCAGCTTTGCAGAGTCGCGACGGCCTGTAGATCTTCTCCCCAACTTGCCTGCCGAGCCTTTTTATACTCGACCACACTTGTTACCGGTCTGGGAGAGCCTGTGAGGCCATTCCCTTGTGTGCTCTTGGCGACTGCCATCGGTGGCGGGCCTTTGCCTGAAGCCCCTGTCCCTGTCCATGACTGGCACTCCCGGTCCATCACACACTTCGTCCCTTCTTATCTTCCCGAACCCTCTTTTGCCTCGTGGTAGCCATCCATCATTGCTTCGCCGCTCTCGATGTGCCTCATCCAGAGAGAGCCAAGGACGAGGGGTCACCACCCTTGCCCCTGCTATTCCCCGTCGGTGCCCTTGCGGGCTTACCTGGTACGGACACACATTACAGAACGCGTTCAAAGTTGTCCAAGTGCAGGACGACGTCGATGCTTGTTCGTCCTGCCGCACGCCCCCTCCTTCACACACTGCCACCCCTCCCCCTGGCCAGGGAAAAAGGGAATTTCCCCCCATGACGAGCCGGCGTTCAGCAGGCACGGGCAATGAGGAGAACCACAAGGCATGAGATGTACCATAGTACTGCGTACGGTACCGCGTATGCTGCATTGCTGGCATTGAGAATAAGCTCGAGATGATATTATTTTATTGATTCCCAATGGTCCATTCGCTGCCCCATTGCCCCGTTGTTTAGACATTCCCCTGTAGACACTTGGACGCTCATCTCGCACACCAATGCCTGGAGAGGGCAACGCCATGCCGCACTGCCGAAAGCCATGGGGTTGAAGCTAGCTTTCCCTGCTGAAGCTCGGGGTCCCCCTCCAAGTGGCCTGGTCCACCAGGGGTGGATAAACGTGTGGGCGCTCTGCTGGAGACTGGGGGGAGAAAAAAAAGAACATCATCCACCGGGCCGGGCTGCTCACAGAAATGGGATCCCTACCACCGGGATGCTTGCCTGTTGCTCATAACACCGGACCTCCCAGGACCAAAAAAGTACTTTTACTTACACAGCTTCTCCGACTTCAAAATCCAGTTAGAGCAAAAGTCTTTCCCTGCATCCAACTCGGCGTATCTTGCGGCGTCTGGCTCCAGAGTACCACCGACAAAACGTCCGTCCGGTGCTTCACCACCCAGTACTTCTGACTGCGCTAGACCGGATCCAATATCGAGTCTGCAAATACCTTTGGGTGGTATAGCTACCCCCTTCAACCCGCCCCCCGAGCCTCCCGTTCCTTCCCACCCTCCCTCCTCCACAGCTCAAGCGACAGACGGAAGAGGGTAAAAGACAACACGACAGGATAGCAAAGGACATCAGGGACTGATCAGACACACAACAGCCACCGTGTCTCCGGCCTACTTACTCCCAGCCTACACCTGGTCTCTTGCTTCCGCCGACATCACCACTCAAGAACCGACTCGCCAGCCAGGTTGAGTTCGCCTGGCCTTGTGCATCTCGCAGTTTATTGTTGAATTATCCGGGATCGGTGCCCTTCTCCTGCTGGGGCCTTGGCGGCATGCTCCTCTGAAAGGTGGCCGTGAGTTGACTGCGCCGCCCCTGTACACCTTTATCCGGCGAATATCTACCTGCCGGTCTCCTTCGATACTGCTTTGTCTCACAGATACTGCTTTTTGTATTCACCATACGCCAAACACTCACTGCGCACTCACTACCCACCTGTTTGTTTGTGTATGCATGAGAGTGTATTTGTATGTATGTGAATATAGTAGGTGTGACAGCAGCTTAGACGACTTGAAAGTCTCCTGCCTGGTTGATGCTGGGAGGGGCATGAAAGAGAAACAGACACAGACGCTGCCTACAACTTGACCGGAGTATTCCAACACATCTCCCAATGGGGATTGCATCCTATCTCGAACCTCGATTCCGCTCGGCCATTCCTGACACCCCACCCGAGGCTCACACACCAGACTCAACAAACTATTATATTTCCAGACAGTCCGAGGAGAGGTCGTGGAATCTGTCCGCTCCTCCCTCGCCGCCTATGTCCAACTATGATCCGGCCGTCAGGGCACACGACATGTCGTCGTCGTCTACCAGGGCCTTTGATGAGACACAGGCCCGCAGGGAGGCTGCCGCTGACCAGACTGCTCCACGGCAACAGCTTCCGTCCCTGAGCAGCCTCTTTGGACCACCATCACAGATTCGCCCATTTCACTCACCCATCTCAGACCGACCAGGTTCATACCCATCAGGCTCTCCGCTTGACCGACCACTTCCGCCGACGTCCACAGGTGTTGATAGGCCATACTCATCATCTTCGTACTTTCCGCCCTCAACATCATCATCGGCAGCGTCTCAGCCAAGAAGCGTATTAGACCCAAAATATTCAGACCGACCACAGATTCCACCACTTTCGAGGGTTTTCCCAGGGCCGCTCTCACCCCACTTAAGAGAGGACCAGCACAGGCACGAAACTCCTCGTCCAGAGCACAGCTCGGGGAGTCAGTGGTCAGTACAACACGAGGCGAGCCGAGAGTACTCTTTTGACAATCGAAGAGATCACCCGTACAGGCCAGCATCCACCGAGCGGTATCCGACTCACTTGTCAGGGGCAGGGCGTGGCGATCTCAGAGGGAATGACTATCGAGATCAACCGACTCCGCAGGCTGCAGCGCACAACCTTCCTGCCACTGCACCGACCAGCAGATCAGAGCCCACCGAAGGTGTTCCGGTTAAGGACGGCCTAGGCCCCAAGATTTGGACAGGGACTCACTTCCTTCCGCGATTTGTCAGGGCCGCTGAAGTGCCGGGAGAAGGGATGTGCTACTTTTACGACGATGGCAGCCATTGCAAAACGGTCATTGATGGGGAAGTTGTGAACGCTCATTGGGGAGTGACCAAGGCTGGGAAGCCGAGGAAAAGACTGGCCATTGCGTGCGTGACCTGCCGGGAGAAGAAGATCAAGTGCGACCCGGATTATCCACGATGTGTTCAGTGCGAGAAGTTTGGCCGGGTTTGCAAGTTCAAAAATGCGTAAGTTTTTATGACAAAAAGGCCACGATCTCGACAAAAGAGGGGGTTCCTGATTCTTACTGGTGTGAACGCTATAGGCCTCGAGGTGGACACAATAGTGCATCGTCGCCCTCTACTCCTCCTGCCGAACCCGAAGACGTACGAAGACTTGGCGCTAGCATCATCAGGCCACCATCCGACTACACCAGACCCAGCAGTCACTCGAGCGGATCTGTCTCACCCCGAGCACATCGTCCTCCCAGTCCCGATATGCTTACTTCGGGCCCTGCGAAGCGCGCTCGAATGGGTTATGAGCATTACAGCCCGACTTCAAGCTACCGTTCGCCCATGGCACCAACCCCTGACCAAGGACGGCCTCCATTGCCGTGGCCTCAGCCAGAATCGCTACCTCGTATTCGAGAGGACCTTTTGCACAGACCCTGGCAGACAGACCCGTATGTGTCCATTTTCAGTTTAGGCCAGAGCCTCTCAAACTAACACAGTAATCAACAGGCGGCACGAATCTCGTGTATGATTGGCTTATTACACCAGCATCGAGAAATTGCCTCGGATCTCCCAGCTTCGTCCACCGGACGTAGAGGTACCAGCCTCTTGACTTTGTCCCCCGGCGACAGCACTGGGGTCATCGAAAACTAAACGATGGAAGTCTGGTGGTCCGGGGGCGGAAACTGGACCAAGTACCGATATCGAACCTTGTTACAGTGCACCAAGGAGAGTAACTTTGCCGAAGAAGTTTGCCATATGCTTCCAGCCTCGTGCGTTGAATATCGAATAAGGAAAGGCGGGGTCTAAAGAGATCAAACCAAGGAGATAATGCGGATGGATGATTTGATGGATGGGATTTGTTGCGGGGGATCTTGACTTCATGCCTTTGTTTTACATGCAACAAACTTTTTTTTCCTTTGCTGTACTATCTAGCTAGCGTCTTTATCAGCTCTTGGGGGGTTTTGGGGTTGGGTTTTATTTTTTGTTGGCTCATATTCAGAGCATGCATTTTGAATCATTGCAACGGCGTTTTGTCTTTTTTTTTAGGAGGAGGAGGAGGAGGAGGAGGAGGAAAGGGGGATTAACGAAAAGGAGACGAATTGGAGGTTCGGGTTGGGGGGCAGAATGGAGGCCATTGATGGGGAGGTGATGATGATCAGAACCACCGACCCAAAACAAACAACATCAACATAATCAACAAGAGCCTTTTGTTTACCCAATACCCATTTTTGTGTTTAAACTCGGTACTGTCAGGTACTGAACAATTTACATATGCACATATTCTTCACCACAACACATGCGGCCCCCCATATCCCGCGTCTATCCGAGGTGAGCATCGACCAATCAACCATCAGGTTGGTTAATAACTCATGAATGAAACACAAGATCGAAATTGATGCCTGTCAATAAACGCTACACCACATACCTCGGCCTTACCGGCGATCGCCCGTCCCCGGGATTTCTTTCCCCTCTCTCTAGGCCTAGCGCGGCACACTACTGCTCTCTGCCGTCGGTTCGAAGGAAGGAGGCAGAGGCACAACAGGCGGGAATAAAAGAATACGCTACGTACTCAGCATTGTCACCTTGTTTGTAATATCTACACTATGCTGGTGTTTATCTTTTTTTTCCTGCCTTATTAGTACCCTGCCTTCCAGAACAAGTTAAAAGCGGTTTGAATCTCGATCTAGTGTACTGTACGTATATTGCCAAGAAAAACATGGGGGGGCAGCATTTTACCATTCCAGTTTTCTCTGAAACGGTTAAGTAATAAAATCCGATCATATAGGTAGTAGGTTCAGGTGCGTGCCGCGATGTACCCTTGGGAGCCTCTCGAAACATAATAAACATTCGGGTGGGGGAGTTTTTTTTTCTTTCTTTTTTTTCCTCTCTCACTCTGCAGGGGTATTTAACAGCTTTGGCGAGAAGAGAAAGCGAGTATGTACAGTGCATATTCGATTCGCTTCTCAATTGTTGCGCAGCCAATTTGTTATGCCCAGCCCGGTTGTTGTTCAAAGAAAGGAAGGTTTCAAGGAATTTTTTCCAGAAAAGACAGGTGACTTTGCTTGCACTGTTCAAAAAGTACTTGCACTTGCAGAACCTTGCGGTACTTACTTGACCTATACGACGTGGGCTTTTCGGTATGTTTACGGCGCAGCGGCATTAAAGTAGGTAGCGGATATTGTTGAGATTTGAACGAAGGAAGGAAGGAGAAGGAGAGGGTGTGGTGGCAGAGCTGTCGCGCGCGTGCGCTGATGGAAGCGAACGGCGTCGGATCGAAAATCGAGCCCGATGGAGGTGAACGGTGAGAGTGGGGAAAGAGACTTTCTAGCGCGCTTCTAGAAGGAAGGAAAAAATATGGAGTTGTGGGATTTTAGCGCCAGTGGGGTGTGTGCGTGTTGGTGTGTTCCTTTGTCGCGAGGCGTGAGTTTTGAGTGGAATAGTGGGGGCGTGATTTTAACAATTCATTTTGAATCTGGGCAGGAAATGGAATTCCTGACTGACCTCATCCATTTACTGTCATCAAACTCGCACTATCACCATTCTCATTCGACCAACAACACAAAACACCAACAACAGCAACAACAACAACAACAACAACAACAACAACAACAACAACAACATCCATTTGAGGCAAAGCCGCATAATCGGTAGTCTCATTTTAATTCCCGACCTGCCTGCACTGTCAGATTCTTATTTTATTTTGAACATTTCGGTGTTTCCGGCTACCTGAGTACCGCCTGCCTGGTATATCTCATACAACAAATCACGAACAAGGCGGCAAAGACATTTCCGTACCTCGGGGATCGCAAGGCAAAATAATACGCAGACTTGCAGCGGAGGGGGGCGAAGACAAAAAAAGACTCACCAGACAACGAAAATATCCTCATCATCATCTTATTCTTCTTCTCAGCAGAAATACCCGCCGAGGC
The DNA here is from genome assembly GCA_033725935.1 of Cladorrhinum sp. PSN259. Taxonomy (NCBI): domain Eukaryota; kingdom Fungi; phylum Ascomycota; class Sordariomycetes; order Sordariales; family Podosporaceae; genus Cladorrhinum; species Cladorrhinum sp. PSN259. The sequence continues at coordinate 962,138 of MU867063.1, read as the reverse complement.
TTTGCTGACCACGCCAGTTGGGAGGAAGAAGCTACTGTCTTGGCTTTATCTGGCATCTGACATCTCGGCTGCTTCAAGCTTCAAATCCTTCAGATAGATCGCAAAAAGTAAGAATATCTCAATCGGTGAGAAAGTGACAAAGTAGAAACTAAATAGGCGCGTCTAGCGCAGTAGACCTGCAACCATCCATTGAACTGCTTGGCCGGGGCACACACATTTACACTGCATACGGAGGCCATCAATGCCGGCGTAAAAAAGGAGTGGCGTGTGGGAGATTGCGTGCACAAACTCGCCGGCAATTGGCCGGTGGTGGCGGCGACCCCAAAGGAAGCAAAGGCAAGGCAGTTGTGATAGGTGCCGGTGGGTGGTAGTTGGCAAAAAGAGAAGCGCCACTAGTGCTGCTGTTGCTGATGAGGAGCATCATTTGAGACAAGGACGCAACACACCACTAAGCACATCATCATGGTCCAATGTTCGGCTGAGTTTCCTAGTCGGCCGGTAGCTCAACTGCTTGGCTCCAATGGTGAGTTGTCTTCTGTTCTTCTTCTTTTGTTTCTATTCATGGCGGGGTGGGGGGGGGGGGCTTAGCTCTGCTACGCGCTCCCACCCCCTCTACAGCTCCTATTCTTGTCATGGGCAGTGTTCGTGGGCTTTTTGTCTTCTGATAATTTGTCACTTGTCACTTGTCAAGCTTCAGCTCTCTGTACTTGGACATTCTTGTTCTGTACAGGTACTTTGCCCACATGATACCAAGAGCTGATTCCTCACATTCTGTTACAATTGCTAGCTGGTTTGGTATCTTACAGCAGTAGTGTATTCTTGTCAGAAGTGTTGGAGTTGACATCACCAATGGTCACAATTCAGGCGCTTAAAGAGCCTCTTGGAAGCGGAGGAACGGGGCTAACTAATGCGTGCCTGATCCTTCATCGAGGAGCGCTATTCACGTCTTCCACTCCCCCATTTTACCCCTATTCACGCAACAAACGACCTCCCTTCTGTCTATGCTTGTGGCATCCCTCCGATAATCCCCGACGTCATCATCCCATGCTCGTCTATCCCTAACCCCTTTATCCCTTTCCAAGTTCGAGAACCCCCTAACCCCCGCCGTCTTCCTCTCGTACCCATGCCACTTGAACCCCTATTATCGACGTCCCATTGTCAACAAACATACTAACAAACCCCTTTCCAGGCCCAATCCACGCCCTAACCTACTCCTCAACACCATCAACCTACATCCTGACCGGCTCCTCTGACCGTTCAATCAGGCTCTACAACCCTTCCACCACTTCGCCTTCTTCCTCCAGCTCATCATCAATCCCCTCAGGCAAACTAATCCAAACCTACCAAAACTCACACGCCTACGAGGTCCTCTCCCTCTCAATCTCGGCCTCAAACGCCCACTTCGCCTCGGCAGGAGGCGACCGCACCGTCCACCTCTGGGACGTGTCAACAGCCGTGGCGATCCGGCGGTTCGGTTCGTCCTCAACCACGCACTCGCACACCGGCCGCGTAAACGCCGTAGCCTTCGCGGGACAAGATGACTCCCTGCTAGTATCAGGAGGCCTGGACTGCACCGTCCGCCTGTGGGACGTGCGCGCGCAAAACTCCACAAAACCGATACAGGTGCTGAGCGAGGCAAGGGACAGCGTCACCAGCATTGCCGTGCACGACGCCGAGGTGGTGGCCGGCAGCGTGGACGGGCGGGTGCGCACCTACGACGTAAGAATGGGCCGGTGCGTCACCGACGTGTTCCCCGCCAGCGTGACCTCTCTCTGCCTTTCCAGGGACGGAAAGACCTGCCTGGTGGGCAGCCTGGACTCGAGGATAAGGCTGATGGATCGGAGGGACGGGACGTGCCTTAAGCAGTACTACTCTTCTTCTTCTTCCGAAAAAGAAGAAAGGGAAAATGACACTACCACCACCACCGCTACGTGGAAAAATACAGAACTGAGAGTTCAGAGCTGTTTTGGTGGGAAAGAAAAGTGGGTCGTGACAGGTGATGAAATGACTGCCACCACCGGAACCGGGGAAGAGATTATAAAAAACAACGAAGGAAGGGTGTGGGCCTGGGATCTCATGACGGGCAGGCTGGTCGCTCGAGTCTCCGTTCCCTGGGGGCCAGATAATAGCAGGCGGGTGGTCATCGGGAGAGATGGAAAAGAAAAGGAGCGGAAAAACGTGGTTAGTTGTATTGCCTGGCAGGACGGGGGGTTCGGGAGTCAATTTGCTGTGGGAGGGACCTCGGGGGTTGTTACGGTTTTTGGTGAGCCATGAATGGTAGACATCTGAAAATATTCAGGTAAGACGGCCATGTTATAAACAAATCAAAGTTTTATAAAGATAGCATTATTGATATTGTATTGGTAATCTAGGAGTTGCAAAAAGTTGCTTTCGTGCCAAACACGCCCGGCATGCTTTGCTTTTGTTATCATGTCATGTACCCCATTCATCCAACAACCAACTCCCTTCAAACAAGGAATCTCTGCCACCTTTCCAGAATTTCACATCATGGACGTTTCTAAAAATCAACATGCGCCAGACACCACCTCCTTTCCCATATGCGTTTGCTAATCCCAAATAAAGTCTGTATCATGACACGGTCATCACTGTACAGTAAATGTCAAGTGAAGTGGGCACCCGTATAATGGGGCCCAGAGGCGACTAGGGGTCTGCCTTGCTGTTGTGATTAAGTAGTGTAGTATGGATGCACCTCTTAGCCCATGCCGGCATACTTGAACCAGTTGGGTCGGCAGTCCTCTCTGTGAAGCCAGGCCTCACCATCGGTCAAGCGGCCCGTTACACAGCCTTTGCACTTGGGCGAATTGGGACAATTGAAAAATGGAATATGCTGATAACCAATGTCACGGAACCTGAAAACCTCATGTTAGTGACTATTTTAGAAGATACGGAAAGGATAACAACTCACCAGTGAATGCGGTTCTTGTCTTCGAATAGACCCAAACCAATACTGTGGACTGGGGCATCACCCCAGCGCTCATAAAAGAAGCCTCCCGCCCTGTCGAGGTGATTGAAATAATCCTCATATTCCTTGCTGCGCCAGAAGCTCATATCGGCAATTTCAAAGTTGCTCCAGAAGTGGCAAGTCGAATACCCGCCGGCGTTCTTGTTGTGGAAGGGGCGACGGAGCTTATCGGTCAACCAGTCCATAGCATTGTTTTCGTGCACATAGTCGGGGTGTTCGGCGAGAAACTTGAGTGTCTCGGGCCACAAGGTGGGCACAGATTCGGGGGAGTCGTAAAGGTTGATGGTGAAGCCGTACGTCTTGTTGTTATCCTGCATGTAGCGGAATACGTCATAATCGACGTCGCAGAAGAAGTGCACCTTGGGCTCTACTCGCCAATAGTACTGGGTGTTTGCGAGAGCCGGATGCTTGTAGAACATGCCACTGTTCCAGCGGCACATCTGATGGTACGAAACCATGCTGGCGTACTGAACACCGTTCTCCTCCAAAATGGCCGTCGACTCCTTGTAAAGGTCCATGTTGATCCAGGACGGGACCTCCCAGTGCTCCTTCGGAATCAGCTCGTACCGGCACTCAGCTTTTGTGAGTTTCTTGGTCTCCCTCTTGAATTCTTCGGTAAACGGAACATCATTGAAGAAGGTCCAGGGGTAGTTGAACTTGTGATTCCACGTTCGTTCGAGATCGCGCATCGATGAGAGCATATCCTTGAGCTCCTCATTTCGTACGAGAGCCAGCAGCGTGGCATTGATTCGTGCAGTACCGGCGGGGCCTGGGGCGTATTCTTCTGACGGATACGTTAAAATACCTTCGGGTTCACCCGTGACTATGATATGTCATGTGTTAGCATGCCGAACTAATGCGTGGTGGGTGATTGATGCCTGGGCGCTGGGCAGACATACGCTCTAGATTTGGATCATATTCGAATGATTTTATTGTTTCTCCGTTGGGTCCCAGTGTTATGGGGGAGTTTCCTGTTGGCTTGAGAATTTGCCAGATAAAAAAGAACCACATGACGACGGCGGCCAGCCCCAGCGCCCTCACGGGGCGTGCGATGGCCATCTTTGGGAATCAGGCCGATAGCAGCTGAGAAAGGTAGGTAGGTTTGTGCTGAGCCGGCTCGAAACCTCGATTACTTATGTATTAATCATTTACAAGATTGTCGTGGTAGAATTTGCGCGTCACGCGTTGGTGTTTCTAGGACGCTGGGTTCAAGTCGTTCCAGGTTGGCGGTCGCCGTTGCTGCTGTTGCTGCTGCTGCCGCATGTAATCAAACCAATCCAGTGGAACCCTGCGGGCCAAAAAATTGAAAAAAAGGGGCATGGGACGTCGGGAAGGGGCCGCGACACCACTTGATGTCATTTGATAAGGCTTATCAGAAGCTGGTCTGTGCGTATTGTTACCGAGTGCTGTGTTCTGGTACAGTAACAACACATGGATTACACATCGCGTCTGATTCGGGCATCCAAACCTGGAGCTCCCCACTTGACAACAACTTACAGCTAGGGATCCAGGTTGTGCGACTCAATCAGAATGCATAGCTTTGGGTGAGCTGCAACATGGCGTACCAAGCCGAATTAGCGGCGCAGAGCGATGAACTTGTTACTGCCATTACCAATATCCCAGAGGTGAATAACCCCCTCCAGGTTGCATTTCAGTCAATGCTGTAGCTCACTCGTAATGTGTTTTAGAATCATAAACATCGAAATGTTTACCGCGAATACGTGTTGCGGGCTCTGCGTGAACACAGCCATCTTAGAACGAACCAGTTCGAGGTCGCAGAGCGCCTCAAGGGGCTTGAAGAGCGTTTCCGTGTTGTGGGTCGAGATGCCCTTGCTGATGCCTTCCGCCAACGTCTTGACGCCTTTGAGCCGCACTGCAACGACACCACACCTGAAGTTTTCCACTTCTTGCTTGAACTTGCTGACCAGCCCGCTCAAAAGTCAAAGCTCACTGATTTGGATCTTCTGAAAGAGCCAGAGGAGGAGCCATTGCCGACTTTGACCTGGAGGGAGATTGCCAAGGAAGACGGTTGGCAGCAAGAGCGAGACATATGGCGTATCAACAATTGGGCCCCTGACTCTAGTGATGAGGAGGATTATGATGCTTGCTCAGTAGCATCACCTGGGTCTGCCACGTCTGCTTCATCAGTCGACGACAAACCCCAACGAACGGCGCTGGACCTAGCTTTCAAGCCTCAAGGCGAGGAAGGTTTGCAGCAACTAGCAGATTCGATATCATGGCGATACCAAGACGGAGCTGATGGAGAAGGGCCTGCGGCAGAAAAGATACCAATTTCGACATTACTTTTGCTTCGTGAGGTTTTGTTCATGCTTGGTGGGCTTGAAACTACCATATTCGATGCCAAGTGCAACCCAGGCATGGGTTATGAGCTCCGAGGGGTCTCTCCCGAGGTATACGAGGCTCTTGTCACCCCTTTCTCAGAATGTGGCCAGAAACTGATACCATTGAGGGTCTTTGCGAAGCGTAGAGAGCAGTCGCCCCTGTTGCAGGTATTTCAGGATTCTGTACAAAAAGCACTGCGCGCATTTGATATAGGTTTGGCTGCAATTCAAAGCCGTTTTGTTGCTATCAAGGAAGATGTGGTAGTCAGCCTTGTGGGAATTCTGGCTGAGCTGAGGCCAAAACTCAGGCCCTTGTATGCTCTGGCTGATATTGTACGCCAGATACAGGAGGAGCGGAATCCACATGCCTTCAGGTATCTCGAGCTGCTGTATGATGCTGTCGGTCTGGCTCAACTCCAGGGTCACGACGCATCATACCAGCTTTTGGGCAGCATATTCCTGGATTGTTTTCAAGTCTATCTCAAGCCCATCCGTATGTGGATGGAAGAAGGGAGGTTGCTACCTGGGGATAGGACATTCTTCGTGTCCGAATCGCCAACGAAGCTGCCATTGCCTCAAATATGGAAGAGTCAGTTCAACCTCCTGCGAACCCCTGAAGGCAACCTACATGCTCCGCGCTTTTTGAAGCCCGCCATCAATCGCATATTCACCGCCGGGAAGAGCGTAGTGGTCCTGAAGCACATGAAACAGGACGCAGCAACAAGTAAATACCGCGCCACGGTCGAGCCAAAGATGGACTTTGCAACGGTTTGCTGTGGTGACGTCGAGTTCGCCCCGTTCTCGGAACTTTTCGGTGCCGCCTTCCAGGCCTGGATTCAGAGCAAACATCATACGGCAGCGGCTACCCTCCGAGAACTGCTTTATAGCTCTTATGGACTCTCTCAAGGCCTGGATACCCTGGAGAAACTGTATCTGATGTCTGATGGCGCCAGTTCCACGGCCTTTATCTCGGCCATCTTCAGACACCTCGACAACTTCAGCTCCAGCTGGAAGGACCGTTTCACCCTGACCGAGATAGCGCAGGAGGCTTTCTCGTCCTCGGTAGACGGATACAGAATCTTTGCCGAGGTTGATCCACGAGCCCTCACTCACAACGCAGTCGCCTCGCGGGGTTCAGTGCGCACCAGCCTTCCTGCAATACGCGTGGGCTGCCGTCTCAACTGGCCCGTCCAGATTGTCGTCCCGGAAGAAGGGATCCAGCGGTACCGGACTCTTTTCACCTTCCTGCTTCAGGTCCGCAGAGCTGTCTCTCTCCTTCAACACCCGGTCCGGGACTTTCACCCCACAAGCATGGAAGCACGAGGCCAGATGGCCACGTACTACCTGCTTCGGGCGAAATTATTATGGTTCTGCAATTTGATACTGACTTACCTGACAACTCTGGTCCTCGCACCGAATACGGCGAGGTTACGAACAGACTTGCGCGACGCTGCTGACGTTGACGACATGATCGCTGCTCATTCCGACTTTACCAGACGGATCATCAACGAATCCTGTCAGGGTGCCAAGTTACAGCCCATTCGCGATTGTATCCTTGATATCCTGGATCTGGCTATCAAAGTGGAAGATGCGCAGCGGGTTGAAATGGCTCGGTTGACGGAAGAGGAGCAGGAAGTTCACAGGTTGTCTGTTATGTCATCGCCTTACAAGTCACCGTCAAAGAAGGGCCGCGGGGGGGTTTTGTGGATGGGGATGGGGTTGATGTCCCCGAGGGCCAAGAGAACAACAGAAGATGAGGAGGAGCAGGAGGAGGAGGAGGACGAGGAGAAGGAGAAAGATAACGATTATACCAAAGGGTCAAGGAAGGTGAGCGGCGCTATTGCTACTACTACCGTGAAACCGCATCATGTCCTGTTAAAAGAGATGCTCGCCGACTTTGAGAGATATTTGAGGTTCGTTGCTGGCGGTTTGAGGGGTGTGGCCAGGGCAAGCAAGGATGAGGCAGCGGCGAGGTGGGATTTACTAGCGGAGATGCTGGAAGCTGGCATCAAAGAGTGAATTATCCAAGTAAACAAGCGAGCTGCTTTTTTTTTTTGACATTTTTAAATGAGAAGAAATGACTTTGCGGATGAAGTGAGTTGAGAGTTCCGTGTTCAACCCTTACCCTGGTTGACCTTGGAACTTTATTAAAAGGCCCCTTGCCGATATAGTGCTAGTGGGACGTCGGTTCAACTTAAAGTGGAGCAGTTTCAGCCTCAATGTGGCACTCGGTATAACCTTACATCAGCCCCACGTCTGTCCCTCTTTCCTCAACCAACCTTGGATCAAAACGAAGGATAAGAGAGTAATTAGGAGCTGTTTGGGCATGGAAATGACCGACTCGGATACACACAACAAACAGGAACGAAACCATATGATGTGAAATATTATCAGTGAGTCTCTGGCACCTAAGAGGCAACAATACACAATGTATGTTATGTTAATAATGGTTGCTTATACATATATAATATGCTAACGAAGAGAGAAGAACTGAAAATATACTCCAAAAATTATCATCACCAATGGTCTGGAAAGCAAAGCACTCCCCAATGTAAAAACATATGTTTCCAATTTCAGATTGTGTAATTCTCTGATGACTCCAGCAAACCATTTCCAACCCCTATTCCGGCCGCCCACCCAGGCCGCCCACCCAGAAAAGAAACACAAATAACGCCATGCTCATCAGAAAGAAGTGGCAGAGCCAAACCGACCGAGCAACCCGACCCTGACCGAAAACAAACCCACGCCTCAAGATGCAAAAGCTCGTCGTCTAATAACGAAACTGCGTGTACGCCATGAAGAAAATCCCCTCCACAAAAAAATGCCAAAAAAGCCAGTCGTGTACAATCATGGAGACCAATACATTTTTTTTTTTTTTGCCTTGACCCTTTTTTCCCGAACCGAACCCAGAGTTGTTGTTTTCCACTGAAAAATTGCGGCTCGCCAGAACGAGGAAAACGAAACCGAGCCCATGAGAAAATCAGGCTCGTGCGATAACGTCGTTAGAAAACACACCGCACCGTTTAGTAGCTGTAGCTATCTCCGGGATTGCGGCGCTGGTTTGATACGCCATTAGGAACCGAAGATGTCGCGGAGGAAGAGGAATGATCACCATTGGTTGGTGTATTAGAGCTTTGTCTCGTGGATTGGTTGATCGAATCCATTTGCCGCTTCGTGTGTTGGTGCATGGAACGAGCATATGCTCCAAGGTCGATTGGAGGTGGCGGCGAGGGGAATGCGGAAGCATATGATGCGGCCGAAGCGGCTTGCTGACGTTGAGAGGTCGACATGGTAGTTTTGTATGGATGTGTGGTGAAAGTGTGGAAGGGAAGTTGGAGACTGAATGTGAAAGAGTTTGAAAGTGATAAAACGGTGGGAGTTATGGGAAGTGGTCAACTGTTGTTATGTGTATATGGGGTGAGGAGGCTTAGGCCAACTCGAAGACTAGTCCAGATGGCTCTTTTGTTGTGTTAGGGAAACTGGGTTCACGATGTTGCTGCTAGCTAACTGTGCTGGGACAAACAAAGTTGGCAGAACGGGGATGGGAGATGGACTGACTTTATAAACGGAAAGCCCGGGCTGGGGAGTTTATTTCACATACGGCGAGCAGACTCTTGTGCGCCAGGGGGGAAGGCGCTGATCACTTTGACTAGAGACGGGTAGTGAGCGGGGGTAGATCTGAGTAATTGTGGGTGGGAAATGGGAGAATGTCCCGAAGCTGCTAACCGGAGATGAAAGGAAAAGGCTGACGGTCAAAACTGTGAGTGGTGTCTCTCGCCATTTCCTACCAACGACCCCCCCAATCCACCTAAAGAACCCCTCCGTCACCATGATGTGCGTCCATCTGCTTACCGCATCCAATCTCAGAGAGGCACGACAGAGGACGGCCCCGTTGAATTCATTGCAGTCATAGGCTAGTCGTTTAGTGCTGCAACCTCCTTTCTGCACGTTGCCCCCGTCTATGACATGATCAGCGGTGATAGACGCTGTTTGCATGGAGTGCCCTTGTCAGACTGGCACGGCGGGCTGGCAGATATGGCGTAAGTCTCCGCCGTTTGATCTAATCGCGCCCCTAACGCCGGTCCGTTAATAGAGTGAGTCTATCGACTCCCTTTATCCCGCCAGCCGGTAGAAACAGCGTTCTGGTAACTCTCGTATGCTCTGAGAGCGTGTCTTGTGGGTGGTTTGTTACACAGCATAAATGAGGTGCAACGATGGCATCAGAGCTTGGTTGATGGGAAACGTCAGAGACATGGGGGGTGCGCAGACCATTGGCGGCAACCAGAATAGGCAAGACCCTGCTGATCGTCATGGGGAGAAAGAAACGGACACGAGGTTGCTCATTGGCTGTGTTAGGAAATGCTGTCGACTATCCGAAGTGGCCATTGGACGTCTCTTTCTCGGTCCCGCTCAGAGAGGCACAGAGATAAACGGAGGCAAAGTGTGACGCCGGTGAGGTCAAGACGGGAACCAGTCGCGGCGAAAACGGCCGCCTCCACGACGTTCCGTCATGGGATGACGGCGGTGACGACGGTGATTAGTCTCTCTGTTGGAGGGAGGACGACAAGTCTCGGTACGTTCAGACGCTTGTTGAGCTGTTGGCCAAGCAGCCAACAACAAGATCGGCCGTCTTATCACCCCCCTCGGCAAGAATGATGAGCATCTTGCCATGATGTCAGTGGTTGAACAATGAGGTGGTGGACCCCGGTTTTCCCATCAGTGCTTTGTCCGGCTGCAAGCTCATGCAAGCTAGGACAGTTTTCCAAGGCGAGCTGCCGGACCTTGTACAGATACTTCTGTGAGCTCGCTGGTGTTCTTCGTTTTCTCAACGGTACCGAACTTGACCCTGCGACCTTGATCCTTACTCCCTCACACGAGACCGGGGTTCACGAGGATTTTATTGCTTGCCCTGCATGCAGATAGGCAGAAAGTTGGCAGGCCGGCAGCACTGGCGCACTCGAAACATGGAAATCTCATGTTTACCCATCCAACTGAAGCCATCTCGGAGCCAATCAAGAAACTGAAAAGTGCACAGCAATCTGAAATTCCCATGTGTCCACCCACTGCACCACCTGCCCTGCAGAAAAGTTGGCCGCTTGGCATTTGACGAGTGGGGCAGGCCAGACGGGATCAGACGGGACCTCAGAGGTCGCGAAAGTTCGCTGGTTCAGGGTCCAACCGATGCTTCTGCCTCATCGTGAATGCCCGTTAGTGTCGGCAGGGTGTCAAGGTTGAGCCATCCAAAGTGGCGTGGCGGTGATACCAGATCCGAGATGTCACTGAATTAATGAGCTCAGCCGCCGTCCAACAGACCGAGCCGACATGGAAGAAAGAAGAATGCTAATTCCACACTGACGTCTTGTGGCAGGGGAAAAATAGAGACACAGTCTGGGGGAGGTTGAATGTCAGTCAAGGACCGATGTCAGCTCGAGGAACAATCTGCCAATGCCGGTGGATCGTTTGGGGAAGGCAAAAAAGCTTTTGGAGAGGTCCACTTCTCGAGCTTGCACCAAAGAGATTGGACGACCCCTTGCAAATCGGCTTACTATGACGTAGATTCCACACCCCTGCAAGCCACTAACTGGGAAAGTGTTCGACGGTCTCCACAAAAAGGGACCCAGACATCGCACTTTCGACCTGGCCAGAACAACCATCAACAATGCAAGGGAAGTCACCGTCATGACAATCATTTCCGAATATCTTCAAAATGCCTACCGCAGCCACTCTTTCGCTTATATCAATGACCGCAAGCAGTTGCAACGGGTTGAATTGAACCGCAAAGGTCGTGGCGGCGTCACTCAAACTCAATCCTACAGTGCTGGCGGGTCTTGCCGTTTTTCGTCATCGTCATAGCTGTGTTGAATCCGTCTTTTTGCCTTTGTTTTCTTCCCCTTACCCATCCATCGTCTGTTTTAAAAAAGCTGCTGGATTACGTAGTTTTCTCACAGTGGACATGTACGGCCGCGCGAGAGCGTCAGCAAAACATAACACACCCCCCCCCTGACGTATGCATGCTTCATCAACATTGCGAGGCTCTGGAGTAACACATTACATCACAAGAGACACCAAATCTTAAACATCTTTACACTTTAGAACTAATGTGCACTGATAACTGCATTTTAAAGTCATCATCCACGACAAACTAGGATAAAAGTTTGTTTGTTTTGTCCAGGTGCTGTATCCACAGCTGGGACACCAAGGCTTGTTGCTTGCGCGATTCTCAGCAACTTCCTTTTTCCCTCAGATCTTGGCCAATTCCTTGGGAAACGGGCTTGGCACAACCCCCCCAGGTAGCTCCGAGGAGTAGCCATGGACTCAATTTACTGTAATTCTCCCGTCATCCCATCCTGCACCTGCGTACAAATACACTACCTATACTAGAGCAGGCCGGAACCATCTTGGACCCTGGAAAGCGGAAAATGGACCAGGGTCCCTGAAAAATCAGGGTCTTTTGCTGATTTGGCACCAACCGTTCGCACTAGGATCTGCTCACCAATAGGTGGCTTCGTCAAACGCCTCAATTACACGTTGTAGATGCGGCCTCGCCGGTAGACTGAAACCATGAATATAACGCCGTTGACGGAGGAAGAATTGCCGAGATTGGTGACGACACTCGGGAGGAAAAAGAGCGGTATGACTGCCAGCTTTACTTGCTGCCTGCAGTATGCCGTCCGACGACGACACCATCTAAAACAGGTCGGAGACATGTCCGAATACTTGGCACAGGACAGCAGTGGGCAAGGGGGACGTCTCTAAACCGGTCAAGAGGGAAAGAAAAACAGCAAGTGAAGGCGTACAAATTTCTACTCCCTACCCGATCCGTTACCATCAGAATAGTACTCAAAGTCTCTCGGCACCGGTATTGGATCCCCATCGTCCTCTCCCTCCTCCTCATCAACCGCCTTGCTCTGATGAACCTTTGGCGCCTCGACGGGAGCAACCAAAACAGTCCGGCCACTCGCACTTCCACCCCCGCTGCCACCCGCATCTCCTCCCTGTTTCCCCTCCTCCTCAACCTCTCTCAACAGCCGAGTCATCCCCCTAGCCCACTCCCAAGGTCTCTCCCTCCCCCCGGGCAACCCATTAAAGTACTCCCACCCCATCACACCACCAAACCCCTCCCCTTTACCCCTCATCAACGGCACCACGCTGCCAAAAACCTCCCACGGAACCCACCCGCCCCCGTTTTCGGGGCTTGTAACCAGTCCCACTACAATCTTTTCCTTCTTCCAACCCCTGAGTAAAATCATCTCGTACATGGCCGGGTTACTACAGTCCCCCCACCCGCAGTAAAACTGGGCATTGTACCACGCAATCTCGCGGCCTCTCTCTCTTTCCAAAGCTGCATAGTCGAATCCGCTCAGGTTGTGTCGCGGGCTGATCAGAGCCGCGGCGACGGGCGCCAAGGTTATGATGAACTTCTGGCCGAAATCTGCCCTCAGACGATCGATAAGCCTTATGATGCCCCCCAGGGACATTTCCTCCTCGACGTCCAGATCTAACCCGTCGAGCCCTCGCTCGCGGACCAAAGTTGCCAGCGGAGCGTAGTACCTCTCGAACTGTTCCTGAGTGGTGAGATCTAACCGAGTAAATGAACCCTTGGCGGCGCCGCCTAGCATGCCCAGCACTTTAACTCCAGAAGCCTGGAGGATGCGCAGTTCGGCCCAGAGGGTGTCGAACCGAGGGTGAGAAGGGTGGTGATCGTTTAGTGTTAGCCCGTTAGGGTCCTCGTTGATGTGTATGGCTGCGAGGATCAAGTGCGTCAGGTGGATGCCGGGCTGCATTATCAGGGGTAAGACGGATATGTGTTTGCTTTCTGGGCTGGGCGTGTGGTGGGTTTGATAGTAGACTATCAGCCGGGGGAGAGGAGGTGAGGAGAGGGGGATTGGTGGCATTTTGGGGTAGCGTTAAGAAATATAACAAGAACTGAATACCGATGGCAAGTGCTCCCAAAGGTGAAGAATCAAGAAAAGTGAGGGATGGTGAAATATACCGTGAGAGAAAGTTGTAGATTATTGTTGTTGTTGGTGTGAGCGACACTCTGAATGTGGCTTCACTTAAGCGCCTGGCGGGGATATGTTCGTTGGCACCAGGAAGCGTCCTACAGCTGTGGCCAGCTGACGAAACTCGTGTAATTGCCCTCTTGCCTCTTCCGGTGGGTGCTGTGTAACCTGCCACTCCTGACCATCCAATGGTACTACGAGGCAGAAGATATTCTATACAGCAAACTCGAAACAAGCACAAAAGGCCGGTACAAAATCTTCATTTCCGTGTCAAGAGGGAACCCGCAGCACGGAATACAACAATAATTTTTTTTCTTTTAATACATAACCGGCTCGCTTTTCATCATGTGCTATCCCCGAAGTCCTTCGATGCCTCCTTAACCAGCAGAAATTCCCCGTCATCCAAACCAAACACGACTGCTTAGTCGAGTAATAACTCCCACAAAGCATCACTATCAACATAATCATGATGAATAATGTTCACCAACCACGAGTCCGCCCTGACGTTCTCAAGCAGCTTCTCGCTTTCGGATCCCTTGCCATAAATCTTTGCCCACTCGGCCCAAATTCCAAACGCCTCTTCGCTCCATGCCCGGAAACTGACCTCCTCGATGATAGTGGGCGTGACAATCTCCTTGCCGGGGAACACACCCCAGGTGACGGCATTGGTGCTGGCCTCCTGGTATGGGATTCCCTCGGCATCCGTCGCCGGTGTCTCCGTATCCGAGCTAATAAAATCACCCGCCACGTTGATCGCGTAGAAGCAAACAACGTCTTTCATTTCTGGCCGCGTAAGTTTCTCCTTCAGTACCTTCCAATCTGCCGATGGCACGAAGAACTCAACGAATGCCTTCTGGAACACGAATCCGTTTTGGGGACCCCATCCAAAGGTGGGATCACTTGAACGCAAGCCATTCACCGCAGGCTGCGACGCCAAAGTCCACCACCCCTTGGAGTTTACCTGAATAAGTTGGTCACGAATCTTGTCCGTCTCAGGGCTGAACCCTTCCTCGCTCCAGGGAATGGTGGAGAGCTCGCCCTTCAGATGTCGGATGAAGACAGTGCTAATATCCTCGGTTGTTTTCGGGGTGCCCCAAAGATGAAGCGCCTGGGACACGGTGACGTGCAGGCTGACACCATAACCATCAATCTGACCGTATGCGGGAGACCGGGCATCACCCCATCTGCCGTTGGGAAAATCATCCCACGTAGCCTCGCGTCCTAGGACTCCTTCACCTTCTGAGATAGCCAGTGTGTTAGCTCGGGAATTGATGGGTTCCGCGGGAATGCTAGCCTCCTGTGCTGTCGCCTCCCAGTCTGGGTGGGATGCAGACCGGCCTTGAACAATGACACGGTCGCGAGGATCGGACCCGATTGACCCCTTCCGATGCGAATGGCCGGGCGTGGACCCGTTGATCCGAAGAAGTCTAAAATCAGGCAGAGGGTTCTGCCTCATTGCTGCTTGAAGCAGCTCTGATTCCTCGTCGGGCGTGTTGGGAGGGATCAGACCGGTTCTCTCGACAATGAAAGACACGGCCTTCTCCAGGTTGAGGGTGTAGAAATGGAAGCCTGTTGGCCCAGGGGCCGTCCTGCTCTTGATTTCCTTGACTTGTTGCACGATTTCGCTGATAATATCAACTCCCACTTCCTTAACCCTCTCATCATCACCCTTGACCTCCTCCAATCGATTCATAAGCGCATCCGGAATCTTGGCGTGGCTGAGTTTCGTTGTTCGCTTGATCATCTGGTAGCTCTGAATTGGCATGAGGCCCGGAATAATGACGATGTCCTTGAATGCGCCGCTCGGATGATTTCGTAGCGCCTCCTCAAAATGCTCGTATGCCTGGACGTCAAAGAATAGCTGTGTCATGATGAAATCTGCGCCGGCCTGGACCTTTTCAACGAGATAAGGGAGGTCGTGTTCCAGGCTCTGTCCAAGAGGATGGCTTTCATCTGCATGCCCCTCGGGATATGAAGCCACACCGATGCAGAAATAGTCACCGTGCACTTTACGGATATATCGGACCAAATCAACAGCCCAGTTGAATTCCTCCTCTGCCTCATCCTCTTCTGGTTCGCTGGAATCACGGTATTCGGCCCTCCTGGGCGGGTCACCTCTCAGGGCGAGAATATTACGAATTCCCAGTGCCTTTGCATCATCCAGTGCCTTATCTATCATCTTGCGGCTCATGTTGGTGCAGGTAAGATGCAGACATGTTGTAAGGCCCAACTCCCTCTGGCAAATCTCGGCAAGCTCGAGGGACTTGGTCGCTGTCGAACCGCCAGCGCCCCAGGTAACGTTGACGAAGAGCGGCCGCAGGGCTCTTGCCATTCGGTCGAGCCGGTCTCGGAGGTTGGAAAAGCCCATTGCCGTCTTGGGCGGGAAGAATTCGAGAGAACAGTAGTCGGTCTCTGCGGGCAAAGCCGCGATCTTGTCGGTAATTCGGTCCATTGCGTGGTCTCTGATGGCCTCTGAGGGCAGTTCAAGGCTGGGAAGAAATTCGCCCATTTGCGATGCAGGATGCGGGAGGGTTGACGGAGGAGAGCTTAGTACGACCGCAGTCAAAGTGTGTCAGTGGTTCGGTGGATGCTCGGAGAAGTAGACCCGATCGATTCAGTGATTCAGGGTGCTGAAAGACGGGACGGTTTCAGTGCATTGGTCGATGTTTGTCTTCAGGATAAGCCCCAACAAGAGGAGAAGAAACGCCAAGATGCACAATATCAGTGGAACGGAATACTTTGCATCCCTTTTAATTCGAGGACCGGTTATCTAGAAAAAATCTCTTTCTCGAGCTACACTGTTTCATTCCAACGGTAGCTAGCAACCCCACCTTCCACGTACAAAGTGACGTGGGGTAAAATCGCCGGCACCCAACCGCAATCGCACTGCAGGGCGTAGTGGGGTTCGGCAGCTTGACATCTCGGGCTGCTCTGCATCTGTGGCAGCTCCAACTTTCTAATGACCGATAGGATCCGGGTGGCGATCGGCAGGCAACGAAAGAAGCGGGCTTGATTGGTGAATCTCTGTCATGTGGTCAACGTACCCGAAGCGCCCTCACTCTCGATTCCAAAAGTCCCTGATAATTTTCCCCAAAGCCCCCCACCCCAAGGTACGGCGGGTGAAGAACGTGCTCTCTATTTACGATCGCGATTGTATCGGGTCTTGATGCCGGTATAGAAATAGAGCACAAAGTCTGTGGGGGACCGGAGTCCGTCTGAAAAACTGCACTTGAGACAACCTACGTGTCAGGTGTATGGAGAGTAGCCCTGTGACAATTCAAGTGTTAGCTCCCAACCGCGTAGACAGAGCCAAGAGCTCAAAATAGCCAAGACAAGAATGCAAGGGCTCGCTCAGGAAATGCCATGGTATCGTCAGGCTCAACTCGTGTCCTGGCGCAGCCACGGTCACTGTTGAGTAGGTTTACCGGAATGTTTCCAATATCATCAGGGCGAGAGGGCAGCAAGTGCACAGAAGAGATATTGAACTTACTACACTGCATATATGACATCCAATGAGAAAAGGAGCAAAGGGACCAAAGCAGGATATAGGCCAATATCCAGTCATGTGAACGGGATCCCTATGAGAATCAAAGTCTACGTGGCACCAAGCAGGATAAATGGGAATAACTGCAAAGAAGAAAATGTCCAGTGCTTCAGGTGATCAACGCATCATGGAGCCGCGCAGATGGGGCACTCGTGATGATTGTTTTAAACAATGGCATGATAGTTTCTCTCGACTCATCAACGAAATCGTCCAGCAGCGTAGAGGCAGTTTGGTGGCCAGCTGTCGATGTTTCAACGTTGTGCGGTCTGTAAATTGTTTGTTGAGAAAAAGAAGCGAGAAAATTTCCGGCGCGAAATTTCCCTTTGTATGCGCCTCGAAAGCTTCGTGGGGTGATTGCTTTTCCGCCGCGTTCACCGCCCGCAACGTTGGAGACTCAGCAAGGGCTCTCACTGGCCGAGTGCCTTTGTCTTCCAGCACAGTGGGCTTTGCTGGGCAAGTCATGTTTTTTTGGCACTAAGAAGGTGGGGCTTCGCGGAAGACCCGCCACTGTTTGCTTGAACTTGGGCCCTCAGGATTTGTCTTTTTTCACGATCGAATCCAGAACACCAAGAAAACTACTTTGTCATCCCACCACCAACTTTATTTACTCCTCGAGTATACCTACGCTTGTTTCCAAAAATTACCTGTTGTCACTAATAGCAGACCCACCGAGCCATTGTACGCACGCACTGAACCCGCAACAACAAAGACACCCTCCCCGCTGTAATTCGATTTCGATATCCCAAGACCAAGACTGCCCGCTTGTGATCCCTCCTCCCGTTCCTGACATCACCCACAACAACCGCCTCTCAACACCCTATCGGCTCCCCCCTTTCTCTGTGGCCCGCCACCACCTCTCCTACTGCTGTTCTCTCCAACGGCAACGTCCCATCTTTGAGAGCTTGCCCCTCTCCAATTGTCGCTCGCTCGCTCCCCCACTTCCTCCCAGTAACGACCGAGCCAATACGAGACGTTGTCGTTGCTCCTGCACAGACTGTGATTGGTGCATCGCCTGTAGGCCGCGATCCCCTCCTGCGCCCTAGTTTCTTGGAGTTACGGTACCCGACTTCTTCATGGCTGATCTATGGAGTCGCCGCACCGGGTGAGTGCCGTCCTCTTTCATTCTCGAGGATAGTGTTGGCGGGGTTGTGGCCTCTTTTTTTCTTTGTGGCTTGGCTCAGTGAGTGCTAACTATAGTGTGTTGGGACTAGCCCGAGCAAGCTCTCTCTATCAACCTCCGGTTCCGGTCAGAGCGACAACCCCCTGGGGCGCGGCACTACGTCCTTGAAGCGATTTGGCGGTGATAGCTCGTCGCTGGGGAAGAGTCCATTTAATTCCACAACCACTCCGGGCGCGACTTTGGCTTCGCCCACAGGTGGTGCATCCAGCGCCTTTGGCTTGGGTTCTGGTGCCTTTGCCTCTTTTGGCTCGGCCAAGACGCCAAAGTCACCCGGTAACCCGTTCGACACGGCCCTGGGCGCTGCCTCGAAGACTCCGACTGCTGAGAAATCAGCAAAGGAGGGCAGCTTAGGCGGCGGCAGAGTAATTGGCAAGTCGGCTTCTAATGCCTCGCTGCTGAGCTCTGGCAGGTCTGTGGCGACGTCTGGACCCTCAACAGGTCCTCATCCGCTGCGCAACAACTTTGTCTTTTGGTTCCGCCCTCCCATCTCCAAGGTGAACGGGTTTATCGAGTACGAAAAGACTCTGCACCCTATTGCCTCGGTCGAGACTGTGGAACAATTCTTTGCTGTATACCAACATCTGAAACGGCCTTCCGACCTACCCCTGGTATCAGACTACCATCTCTTCAAAAAGGGAGTAAGGCCAATATGGGAGGATGATGAGAACAAGGCTGGCGGCAAGTGGGTTGTGCGCCTGAGAAAGGGAGTTGCCGATCGCTATTGGGAGGACCTGCTGCTTGCCATTATTGGCGACCAGTTTGGCGAAGCTGGTGAGCAGGTGTGCGGTGCTGTGCTTAGTGTGAGGAGCGGAGAGGATATCCTTAGCATCTGGACTCGCGCAAGCGGTCAGCCAGTCCTCAAAGTTCGGTATGTAGTCTTGATTCTTATTTTCAAAGGTGTGCCCATCAGCTAACATGACGGGATAGCGAGAGTATGCGACGCATCTTGCACTTCCCGCCTGACACCAAGGTCGAGTGGAAGAGCCACGATTCTAGCATCGCGCAGCGCACCGCCATCGAAGAGTCGCGGCGTGACAAAGCGAATAATCACGGTGACAAGCGCACGAATAAGCAAAATCACCAACAGCAGCAAACACAGCAGCTGCATTCAGTTGACGACCTGAAGAATCTATAATTCTCGATCCCAACAGAGAGATCGCCAACCACCCCTGGCCTTTAGCGGTCACCTTATCTCGAGAGTCGAAATCAAGAAAAGCCCTTTGAATCTTACATTGAGCGGTGGATAGTTGTCCTTCGTTGTGTAACAGTATTCAAGAAACAAGCCTACCATTTATTTGCGAAAAGCGACAATCAGCATCTTCAGGTTTCATGGCCAAGGGGGGGCCTAAGGGGGAAAGGAGCGTTGTTTTCTCTAGCTCTATGTTTCCTCTCCTGTTTGTTGATTCTTGCTTTCTTCTTTGGACACATGTTCTTTTATGAGAATGAAGGCGCTGGGGAGTGGGTGATGTGAAAATGTTTTTGGACCCGATCTTTTGATTTAGATTGGTGGCGGGCTCTTGATTCGGCGACGATTTGCAGATTATCTGAATTGTCTCAAAGGAAGGAAAGCAATAGGATTTGACAGCATCGAAACACACAAAAGTGCGTGCAAAAGGGTATAAGAAAGGGAAGTGGGTTGTTGTAGTTTGGGAAGAAGCAGCGCAGAGCGTTTTGTTTTTACTCTCTCTAGGCAAAGACACCCCTATATTATTGACTTATTCTCCCATCAATCCATCGTACCTCGTGTGATCTCAAATAGATGTTGTCCAGTACCCTACCTCTCTCTCTCTGGGCTGCCAAGATTTGACTGTGGGTGGACGAAGCTCTGGTGGGTCAGTCAATCGGATGGAGTGGGGCGATCCAAGGACATGGAACAGGCACCATGCTGCACTCTAGACAAGGCACAACCACAGCAATCTTTCGACGCGCAACACGAAGGCCATCCAATGTCGCAACCACTCGCTCTACACACCAAAATGTCCAAACGACAGGCCTCGGAAGCGCTCGACGAGTTGGCCGGTGTAGCTTCCCCAGCATCCAAGAAATCTCGATTCGACGATTACGACAAGAGTGCGAGCGTGAGTGTCAGCGCAAACGAGAATGGGCGTGAAGAGGAGAATGGTTTTGAGGACGGTGAGGAGGAAGTGGAAGAGGAGAATGGTTTTGAGGACGGTGAGGAGGAAGTGGTAGAGGAGAAAGCGCCCATCAGACAGTCCGCGCCGACCGAAGGCTACGACGATTTATACCTCGATACCATCGACCGCAACGTTTTGGACTTTGACTTTGAAAAGCTCTGCTCCATTAGCTTATCGAACATTAACGTTTACGCATGTTTGGTATGCGGCAAGTACTTCCAGGGCCGAGGGCCCAAATCGCATGCCTACTTCCACTCACTGGAGGAGGATCACCACGTCTACATCAACATGAGTACTCAAAAGGTCTACGTTCTCCCCGAAGGCTACGAGGTTACCGGCAAATCACTTGACGATATCAAGTACGTTTCCGACCCCCGATACACGCGACAAGAAGTACTCGAGTTCGATCGTAAGCCCCGAACCTCCAGGACTCTGCTTGGCAAAGAATACACCCCGGGATTTGTTGGCATGAACAATATCAAGGAGAACGACTACCTGAACGTTGTCGTGCAGGCTCTCTCCCACGTCTCGCCTCTGCGCAACTACTTCCTCTTGGAGAATCTCAGTGCCTCCAACGAACTTGTCAAACGCACGTCGATCCTCTTTCGCAAGATATGGAACCCGCGCGCCTTTAAATCCCACGTCTCGCCACACGAGCTTCTTCAAGCCATCGCTCTCCAATCAGGGAAGCGCTTCACCCTCACCGAGCAGTCCGACCCGGTAGAGTTCCTTACCTGGTACCTCAACAACCTACATCGCGACATCATCAAAGACAATGCCAAAGACATCAAAGATGCCACCAAAGACGCGAGCAAAACCAAACCCCGTCCAAGCCCTGTTCACCAAATCTTTCAGGGGAAACTCAAAGTCGAATCGCAAGCAATCACTGCAAAGGCGGATACGCTCGACCGTCTGCGCTTCGAGGAAGCAGCAGAAGTAAAAGTCGAAATCAATCGCTACCTGCTCCTCACCCTCGACCTACCCGCCACGCCGCTTTTCCAAGACGAGCAGGAGCGCAACATTATTCCTCAGGTGCCGCTGACCAGCATCCTGTCCAAGTACAACGGCGTCACGGGGCAAGAACTCAACGCGCAGCGAAAGAGATATAGACTGATGCACCCGCTTCCACCCTTTCTGGTTTTCCACATCAAGCGATTCAGCAAGAACAAGTTTGTCTCTGAGCGGAACCCAACTATTGTCACATTTGACGCAAGGAATCTGGACATGTCACCGTATGTTGAACCGGACCCGACCAAGCACCAGCCTGGGGAGCCTATATGGTATGATCTCGTGGCCAATGTTGTGCACGAGGCTGTCAGGACGAAGGAGGACGTGGCGGATAGTGCTGTGGGCGAGGAAAGGAAGACGTGGAAGGTGCAGTTGAGGAATAAAGCGACGGACGAGTGGGTCGTCGCGCAGGACTTGTTTGTTGACAAGATTCAGAGCGAGCTGTTGTACCTTGGTGAGACTTATTTGCAAATTTGGGAGAGGAGGAGGGATCCGCCAAAGGGAAGGTGAAGAAGAAGAAAAAAAAGAAGAAACTGCATAGATTGGTTGTATCGTGAGCAAAGGCATAACGGAGTGGATTACTAAAAAGGACTGAAACGGATCCAAAATATGACTGAAAAGGATAGGTCAAAAAGAACAATTAGAACAACGTTGTGGTTATAAAAAAGATGAAAGTGTTTAGGACAAGCAAAAAAAATTTACGTTGAATATGAGAGCAAAACAACCTCGCCTTCCCAGTATAAGAAGGAGTATTGATATATATCCATTCACTTTCACACGAAAAACTCGAACTTGCTAAAACTCTTTAAAAAACAAAGGCCCATTTAAGTACCCACATGTCTGATATATTTTTGGGGGGGTCATATCTATGCCTCCAACATCATCACATCCTCCTCGTCCTCCTCGTCCGCACCCTTTAGAAGAGCAGGCGGCGCAAGGCTGTCCATTTCTTGCAAGGTGTACTCGACCAGATAACTCTCATCGACCAGCTCCTCCATCCGCTTGTAATGCCTCTCGGTGTAAACCTTCAGAGCATTCAACACCTCCCTCAGGCTCTTTTGACCCCTCGCTCCCTTCACGCTCAGGTTGGAAAACTTGTTTGCGGGATAGCTCCGCACGAGCGTCCAGAGGACCCTCTGCGCGACGGGGGCCGTGCGCGCGTTGGTGTTCCAGTCTCTCAGTCTCAGCAGCAAGAGGAACAGCTGTTCGTCGGAGAGCGAGGCGAGGACCTGATCGACCGCTCTGAGGCCTGACAAACTGCCCGGCTCGGGAGTTGGCGAGGTCACCACGTTGGTGAATAAAGAAAGTAAACGTCCCGGGTGGTTGAGCTGCAGCGCGAGGACGATGGCGTCCCTGTACGCGCCGATGTGGATGTAGTTTTCCAGTTCCTGTTCCTGCTCGACGAGCTTGAGCGCGGCGGAGTTGGCCGCCGCTTGCGTCTCCGAGGTGGTGTCCTTCCAGAATGTTACTTTAGAGTCGCTTCCCGCCGACACGATTGTGTTGGTTCTCGGGTGCACGGCCAGAGTCCACAGTCTGTCCTCGTGGTTGTCGAGGGTGCACTCCGTTTCGCCCAAGTTGGCGTCCCACACCTTTACGAGACTGTCTGCGCCGGCACTTGCGAATGTGATTTTTTTCTTTCCCGAGACTTCGTCGTCGGATGGAACATGCAACCAGACTACCTTGAGGACGTTGTGTGAGTGGCCTTCGAATGTACGGAGGCAGGCGTAGTCGGAGAGGTTCCAAAGTTTGATGGTCTTGTCACCGCTTCCGGTGAGAATAACGCCCTTGCCCGAGACTGCACCGCCCGCCTCGCCTTGAATAGCGGGTGTGTGTGATGGGGCGAATTTGACTGCCCAGACGCCGCGCTTGTGGCCCTTGAGGATACCTTGGACTTCAAGTCTTTCGGTGTCCCAAATCTTGACGGTCTTGTCTTGGGATGCTGAGGCAAAGAGACGGCCGTTAGGGCTGACGTCTAGCGCGTTGATGTCCTTGTCGTGTGCCAATCGTCTGAGACTGGTTGGTTCCTTTTTTGAGGATTGTCGTGGGATGTCTCTCTTTTGAACGAATCTATCCTGGGATCCGGAAATGAGGAAAGCTGGGGGATGGTTAAGGGGATCTTTGAACGCGTCTGAATCTTCTGGGGGAGTTACTTTAGGAAGAGCAACAGCTCCGACAGATTCTAAGTGGCCTGTGAAGACTGCATAGCATTCGTATAAGTTGTTGGTGGGATCGACTCGCCAGAGTCGAGCCGTGTTGTCTTTGGCACCGCTAGCAACCCAGTGGCCGGACCAATCGACATCCAAAGACATCACAATGTCCTCATGGCCTTTTAGTAATGCGACGTCGTGTCCGAAGTAAGACCCACCCTCTTCCTTGCCGGCCTCGGGTTGCTCCTTTGCCACAGATACTATCCTGACATCTTCAGAGTTCGTCGCAAGAGCCATCATAGACTGATCTTCTAGAAGATATGTCAAGTCGTAAATTTCGTCATGTGTGCCAGATATCCGTCTGAATGGCTCGTAAGGGACTGCTCTGAGATTGGCAATATCCGCTGATGTTGGAACTCGGTAGAGCGCAAGTGTGAAGTCGGACTGGGCGCAAAGGATAAGAGATTTGTGTGGTAAATAAATTGCGGAGAGAATCGACTCGCCCTCGGACTTGGGGTCCTGTTTTGCTGTGAGTTCGTGGTGCGTAGTTGTATCCCAGATCCTTAGCAGCCCGCTCTCGCCTGCCGAGTACATCCACTTGCCCTCGTTAAGGAAGCCCACGGCTTCAACAAGCTCGTGGCGCAACATAGGTGTGCCCTGCCATCCTCCTTCCCGCCATAACCACAAAGTCACCGTCTTGTCCCTGCTGCCAGTAAGAAGCGCATGGTGTTCTGGAGAGTAGTCTATGCTCTGAACGTTGGACTCGTGGGCTTCCTGTTTCCTCTTCGCATCGGCGTATACCGGCGTGGCTGTGCGCTTTCCAAGATCGAAGACGCGGACCTTGCCATCTTGTGTACCCCATGCCAATCTAAATCTGGACTCTCCACCGTTTGTCTTGCTTTCATCCTCCTGCCCCTTGCGTGACCTCTTCTTGGCGCCTCTTTCTGGCACAGAATCTTGAGCAGTCGCAGCAATCTCGAAAAAGTGTAAAGCTGAAATGAGAACACTAGGCCCGCTAACTGTGTGTGTGACGTATCCACCAACAATATCCCAAATCTTGACGGCACCATCAGCGGCACCTGTAGCTAGAAGGGTACTCGTTTTATCGACCGCAAGCACTACGACGGGGGTAGCATGGGGCTTCGAGGTTCGCACAAGCGTCGTGTCTATCGAGTCGAAATCTGGTGAGACCTTGAGGGCGTAGATGCGCATCGTCAATGATCGAGAGCACACAATTAAGTGAGAGGCTGAAGGAGTGATGGTAAGGGTCGAGATTGGCTCGCCATCGCCCTCGATTTCAGCAAGGTGCTTGCCCGTCGTCAACTCGGTCAGGACAGCATCTTCACCGAGCGTTGAAGCAAGGATCCTTGCGCCGTTCTCTAGCGCAACAGAACCTCCGGTGAAAATGGGTTGAATGACATTCTCAACCTCAAAGGTTGTTTTGGGTGTTTGTCGGTTTGCCATGTTGTGTATGTGGTGGTTGCTGTGGCTTGCTAGCTCCAGCTCCCAAAATATGTTCCAAAACTCCAAAGTGGGCGCTTCAATGGCGTTCCCAAATTTTTTACCCAGAATCTTTGCTTTTTCGAGCGATAAGAGATGGAGAAATAAGGTTATCTTAGCGTCATGCTAGCTGACCCCTGCCCCGCACCCCTGCAAGGGCTGCACCTTGCCTTCCAGGTTGTTCCACTCTCATTCATTATTGCCCGGGCCCTTCCAGGTTCTCCAACTTCCTCCAACTCATCTTCATACATGTCAGTCAACAAACACAGCACATGCGAGCTGTCAGTTGAATTTCCATTTTTCGATACCGTCTGTGAGATAGAGACATAAATCTCGCATTTTATGTTGTCTTGACTTTTCAACTCTAATCTCGCCACGAACGGCCAACCGGTACAATGGGTCTCCTGGAGCCATTGGTCTCCCAGGCTCTGGTAAGGAGACAACTCCACATCAACCACGCCCAACTGTACTCTCTGACACTACACGCAGGGCCGGTCGCCGTACGATGAGGTTGTTCCAGGAGAGGGTCCGCCAGATCACCCTGTGAATGGCTACGTCCAACAATACGATGAGCGTGGGCGTCCAGTCAACCCGGAGACGAAACGCATTAACAAGGATGTTATTCGCTCTCATAACGAAGTCATGACTGTCATTGGAGTCGCCGAGCCAGATAACGGTGGTATCGAGGCTCAAGCCGAGGCCGCCATACGCCATCACAGACGCGACGATGCCATTGGCAGAAGGCTGGTGCTAGCTGCCGGTATTTTAGAAACATCCTGTATCTGGGGTATCAATGGCATCCGGCAGCGCATATTGCTGTACCAAGAGTACTCAAATGTTTCATTTTACAACATGTGTAAGCTCGCCAAGACAGAGCAGTCCTCTACCGCTTTCTTTCTGGGGGGCTTGCCGTCGTTCATGGTTAGTACGTTGATTGATCAGTGGTCAAATCTCATTGAACCAGAAGACTATCCACGGTGCACGGCGTTGATCGGGCGTTTGGGATCTTGGATTCGCCTACACCTGGCGATATACACCTTCTTCCAGAGAACGGGCATAATCCCTTGCAGCCAATTGCTCCCCAGCTGGAGGTTTTTCATCCCGGGAACAAGCATATCACCCATTGCGATTCCACCACTCCCCACAACTTTGGCTCCGAAAAACATCTGGCAATGGCTTGGGGCGTGTTGTCTGGCATCCGCCCCTTTTGCGGGGTTATACATCTACACCAAGGTTTACAGCGTCGTAACTCGGTTCTTCAGAATAAGCATCTACAAGCGGCTTCCGAGGCCGAAACCTCTCAGCCCGAAACGTAAGGCTCTTCGAGACATCACCCCGATTGCTCACCCTATAGCGGAGGCTATCGAGATACCAGTCGAAGAGGTAGTCGAAGAGATGCAGGGAACCCGCACCGATCCTACCCCTTCTCCAGCACCTCCTGAAAACGATACGATTGTCATTGATAATACAAATCCTGCTCCACGACGTCACAGCACGGTTTCGCTTCGTGGCACCGGTCCAGCGCTGCCCATTGTGGCTGATGATTTCGGTAGCGACGACGAAGAAGGCGAGGTCAGCGCAACTCTCATAAGCTTTGATGTTGAAGCTACGGAATCGACGGTTGAGAACGGCGCGTCTGGAAGCAATCAGAATACTCCGGGAGCTTGGTCCGCTGAGTTGCGGCCCAACATGCTTGACATCAGCAGGTCGGCGGCATTGGCGGGGCGAGGACCGGTTTATCGGGATAATGCGCTTACCAGGTTACCTGCGGCGCTTGCTACTGACGTCCTTACTTTGGCTCCGGTTCGCTTGCTAATGACGCCGATTGCTGCCTGGGCCTGGCTGAAGTTGTCGAGGGAATACATGACACGCATGGGGATGAGCTTGGCGGGTGTTCACGGGCCGGAAATTTGGGGCATCTTTACTCGGCAGGGCTGCTTTAACCTGCTTTCAACCGAGGGTTTATTATTATTGGGGCTCGGTGAGGCTTGGGGTGTGATTGTTGCTTTTGCGTGGGGATATTTGATGACTGAAGAGGAGTGGAATGAGCTGGAGGGGTTGGAAGTGGAATAATTGAGAGAGGACATATATGCTGTTGTCGTGTGGGAAAAAGAAGTATGTTCTTTTTGTAAAATTTGATTAGATACCTGGTGGGTTAAGAAATCCATTAGAGCCAGCCCGGCCCCTTTTTTTTTTTTTTTTGTCTTGCTTGTTTTTCATGATGCTCATGTCATTTTGGCCTTCATGATACGAACTACAAAATACGCCAGAGCAAATATCCATACCAATTCAAGCAAAACATTGACCGGTAGTTCCATTCATCATCGTCCCCCCTTCTTCCCCTTCGCCTTCCTCTTTGCCTGTCCCTGTCCCTGCCCCTGCCCCTTAGCAGCTTGCCTCTCGGCTTTCTCCCTGTCCACAATGTCCTTTATGATGCCGTGCAGGTCCTGGTTCCTCCTGGCGAGCAGGAGCACGTCGTCGGCGGTGACGGTCGTGCGCCCCGCGTGCCTGCTAAAGTTTTCCAGGTCGGCGGCCACGTTTTCCATCTGGGTCCAGACCACCTCGTTCAGGGCGGCGATGAACTGGGGGGTCGCGTTGCGGTTGCGCCTGAGGACTTCCTCGTCTACTATTTTGCCTATTGAGAACCAGAGGGCTGATTTGAGTCGCTGGTTTCAAGTTAGTAATAGAGAACATAAGATTAGAACTCGGAAGTGGGCGATTGTCATGCAATAGCGTACCTCTCGAACTTCTTCTTGGGAGGGGTCTGACATTTTTCTATGGGTGGTGGTTTTTATATTGGAGAAATTTTTGTTATGGAGGTTTGATGAGGGTAGATTGATTTGTTAAGGGTTGTGAGGTTGTGTAACTTGAATATGAGACGCGTCGTATGCATGTGCAAGACGCGATGTAGAAACTTGGGTCTTTTGGTTGGAGAAAACGCGAGATCACATGATTTATATATATATATATATATTGAGTGAGTGCAGTGTCTCATTTTGCATAAAAAAGGGTTTCAATTGGGATTTTTTCTGATTGGGGTACATAGGTATTTTTTTCCCGGAATAATTGCTGCTTTTACATGGTAAAGGGTAAAAATGTAAAGATAAAAAAAAAATTGGTATCATGCAGTTGTCCCAAATCTCAGAATGCTTCTTCTTCCCTTGAAGCCCTTTTGTGTACAAGAAATAGATAACAACAAGCGGTATGACATATGAGCTATACTGTAATTATGGATACAAAGTATCAATATCTCGAGGGAACTCAATAGAAGCTTTTGCAGATGGAGAATCCACACCAAAAAATAGTGGTGTACATATACTGCATAGAAACCCCTGAGTAATGCCGAGGCCGGGTCCGCCGGGGATGCTTAAACCTGGTGGGTGTGGGGTCGCTCGTGCATTTCGACGTAACGGCGGCGCTGCGGGACAGCTGGAGGTTTTTGGGGGTGTGCTTGTATTTGCTGGTGCTGGAGTATTTTCGCGCAAACTTGTCCCTTCTTCTTTTTTCTTTCTTCCTACCATTTTAAGCCTTTTCTTCCCAACGGTTTTACAAAGTAGTCGCATTTTTAATCGCTTTCAAATTGTTCTTCGTTTCTGAAACTTTTTTGCGCCCAGAATAACCCAGAAAACAATCGACCTGAATTACCGCTTCAGAACTTGGGAGCTCTTCAAAAACCCACTCAAAAGAAACCTACACCGCGCAATCTGTTTACTCTATCTACTGAAACAAAGATGGAAGGCCTCACAAACTTCTTCACGGTCGCAGGCGACAGGTTCACGACAAACATTCAATCGACGTTTGAAAACATGTCACCTCACAAATGGCTCAGAGTCGTCATTGTCGCAGGAGCCTGTACGTTACTTGCTATCCCACCACAACCACACCACAACATTCAACTAACTCTTTGTGTAATTAGACATGCTCCTCCGACCGTACCTGATCAAACTAGGCGGTAAATTCCAGATGTCGACGCACGAAAAGGAAGCAGCGGAAGCGGAAGCGGAAGAACGGGCCAGGGCCCAGGGGAAAATCACGGCCAATCAGCTGCGCGGAGCTGGAGGGCAGAGGGTCGAGCTCCCCGATGATACGGATGATGAAGACGAGGAGGAAGATCAGGGAGACAGCACCTCGGCCGATTGGGGAAAGCAGGCGAGGAGGAGACAGAGACTGATGATCAAGAAGTTGTTGCAGGAGGAGGAGAAGAGGTTGATTGAGACTAAAGAAATGGAGGAGGATAAGGATATTGAGGAGTTTTTGTGGAAGGAGTAAAGAGGGAAAGGGATTTTTTTTTAAAATGAAAAATGAGGTGCATGGAATGTGTGGGAATAGGGGTTAGGGAGGAGCAAAAGAAAAGGGGAGAATATGATATATTATATAATGGTATAAGGGGGCGGAGTTGGGTTGCTGGCGCTTTTAGATTGCCAGGATTAATTAAGAGTTAATGATGTTGAAGAATGAGATGTTTGATGGAGCTGCATAGAGGAAACTTTTGGGCCTGACTATGTTTTTTTGGGGGCAGGGGAATATCGGCATTGGCAGTCTGAGCCTAGATGGTTGCTGACACAAATCAGGTTGCTCTCATCTCAAACAGCAAAGGTATGGCAATCCCTTCACCTTGGTTGACACATGCCAAATTCACTAAACAACGGCACAGACATGTTTCTATGTGTTGATCCCTCATTTATAGGGGAGGGGGCATATTGCTCGCCACTTATGTACGAAGTGTGACCTTCTTTCAAAAAATATATACAAAGAATTGTTGGTAAACAAACAAACTTGTCCCTCAAGTTTGAGTCCCCGTTTTCCTCATCACATCAAACTCATTCATTCTTGCTCCCTTCCCCATTTAAGGCAGGCACTGGCTATACCACTGGTTAGTCGCCTTGCAGGTGCCGCTCGCGCAGGTGGTCGGGCCGGTATAACCAGAACCACCGCACTGTCCGTACAAGGGAACGGAACCAGCACCCCCGCCGCCGCTGCTAGCAGTAGTGGTAGCAGCAGGAGGAGCAGCAGAAGTAGGGTTAGGCTGGGGGTTGGAACCACCACCACTTCCGCTGCAGGTGATGGGGTTGGGGCCGGGGATCTGGTAAGACCTTCCGCCGTTGTTGGCGTTTCCTGCGTTATCGTAGATGGAAACTTGGATGCCGGGGTGGTTGGCCGTGTATGCGCCGGGGAAGCTAACAAAGTCAGAGCCGGTGTTCGAGCCGGATCCAGTGACCTCGATCTGGGCGCACTCCATGTAGAACTGGGCCTCGCCGGGGATTGAGGCGGAGTGGAGAGCCAAAAGCTCGACGCGCATGAGGTACTGGCCCGGGGCGACGCACTGGGGCATGTCAAAGTAGTGCCAGCCGTTGTTGGCGATGAGGGTGTCGACTGCCCAGACGCCGTTGGAGAAGCCCTTGTGGTCGATCTTGAACCACTTGTGGCCGGAGGTGCCGGCCGTGGCGGCGTTGTCTACCTTGGCGAGGTAGACGGAGATGGGACCTGAAGGAAAAGAGTGTTAGTATGAGGAGAAGCTAAGAGGGGAGAAGGAAAGAAAAAAACATACCCTTGTGAGAGGCAGCAATAGGGTGATCCGGGTCATTGGGACCGGCAGCACCACCAATCTCGTGACCCCACCAGGCACCGACTCTGGCACCTGCGGGAACCCTGATGACGGTGTTGTCCTTGAGTTGAAGGTTGGTGTTGCAGGCAAAGTCTGGGTGGTTGACGTTCTGGATTGGGAAGTTGCTGTAAGGGGCGCGGACACCCTTGAGTTGACCCTGATCGACGCCGTTGACCGAGACCTTCTGGAAGATGGTGTGAGCAGCGGCAGTCGAGGCGCCCGCCGCGAGGGAGAAAAGTGTGAATGCCTTCATTTTGAACTGACGGAGAAAGGAGCTGGGAAAGTAATTACACTGATCTATCAGACTCAACAAAGTGCCTGAAGAGAGAGGGATAATACGCCATTTTCTATCTACACGGGGAGGTCTTCTTTTATATCTACGTTGCATGGCCTGCCTGACTGACTGACATGAACAAGCAAATGTCAAATTTCTTGAGGAGGAGAGACTAGCGGCATCGAGTCCCGGAGCTTCGGTTGCCCTCGAGCTTCTCGAATAGGAAGCGGAAGTGACCTCCACGACCAAAGCGACCTCAATCGGCTTGGCACGTCCATGCGAACCATTCAACGCCGCTAGCAGGTGGACATTGAGGCTCCATCACAAGGTCATGCCGTCCCCTGGATTCCCCATTCCCCGGATTGTTTGCTTGTCACAGCCGAACATGGCTTGCATGACGAACCCGGATTTGAGGAAATTTTCACCTTTCCAGAAAAGCGGAACCCCCCGCAACACGGCACGAGCCTGTGTGGTACTTGCAAATCTCGCTGATACCTTGAAACGCCACCGGTCCGAACTCCGGAGCACTCGATTCCAAAGGTTTCTGTTGTATGGCGTTGTGTTGAGGGTGTTGTTGTGGTCCGTGTCCCGGTTTAGCTCGTGGAAGGAGGCAACATTGAAGTCTTGGCGGTTGTGTTCCTGGTAAGGAGGTTTGGGGTTAGTACAGACGAAATATATTAATTTCCCCAGGACGGCGAGATTTTCGGTCCTTGGGCTTCGTCCTGCGATATGACGGCATGAGGGTAGTGGTAGTTGGGCGGGTGGTGCCGGTGGATGAGCCTCCTGATAGCCTGGAAGGTGACGACGACGACGACGACGACGGCATTGTCAGCCCGCATAGATACTATCTACAGCCTGACTGACTGCATGTTGTTGTCAAAGCCGCCCTCCATCACAGAACGGTATCCTCCGTCCAGGTTGACAACCTCGAAACCCTCCTGCTTCAAGATCCGATATCCGAGATAGCCTCTGTATCCAATCTGGCAATACACCAATATCTTATTTCCAGATCTGTCGAGCTCATCCAGCCGCTTGCGCAGCTCTCCAATGGGGATATTAATAGCACCGTTGATGTAGCCTCGAGAAAACTCTCCTGGCGACCGTACATCAAGAACTTGGAAGTCTTCCAACTTGAGCCGACCAGCAGCGAAGTCGGCGGCATGGACAATCTCGACATCGCCACGGAGCAAGTTGCCCGCCACGAAACCAGCCATATTAACAGCATCCTTGGCGACGCCAAATGGCGGAGCATACGCAAGCTCAAGGTGCTCCAGGTCCTCAACAGTCATGTCGGCCATCATAGCAACAGCCAGCACAGAGGTCTGCTTGTCCACGCCAGCCGTGTCACCCCCAACACATTGCCCTCCAAGTAACCTCCCAGTTTCGGGATCAAAGTGAACCTTGAGGTCCAGTCTCGACGACCCCGGATAGTATCCAGCATGGTTCACGGGGTGAACAGTAACATCCTCATGCCTGATCCCGTTCCTCTCGAGCATCGACTCTCCAAGCCCAACCATGCCAATAGCCTTTCCAAACACCTTGCAAACCGAAGTCCCGACGTTACCCCTATACTTGGTCATCTTGCCACAGATGTGGTCAGCCGCCAGTCTCCCCTGACGGTTCGCAGGCCCAGCCAGAGCAAGCTGGATCTTCTTACCCAGAACCCGGTTCTCCGTCTCGACCATATCACCGACAGCATAGATATCCGGATCCGAAGTCTGCATGTACTCGTTCACAGTCACTCCTGTGGGGCCAACCTCCAACCCCGCCTCCCTCGCAATCCCCATTCTCGCCCTTACACCAGCAGCAACAATGACCAAGTCAGCATTGACCTCCTTTCCATCATCCAGATAAACCTTGCCCTCTTCAACCTTCTTCACACTCGTCCGAGTAAGTACCCTAACCCCCCGACTCCGCATCTCCTTTTCAATAGGATACGTCATATCAGCGTCAGCCAAAGGGAAAACATGCGGCAACCTCTCAACAACCGTGACTTCTTCCATCCCTTCCATCTCTTTTAGATTCTCTGCTGCCTCTAGTCCAATAAATGCCCCTCCCACCACTACTGCACTCTTCACTCCTCCTTCCTTCTGCTTAACATAGCCCATAATCCCTCTCAAATCCGGAATAGTAGTCAACGTAAAAACATTCTCAGCGCCTTTTACCCCTTCAATAGGCGGGATCAACGGTTCAGCGCCCAGACTCAAAACAAGCTTATCGTAACCCATTTTTTCTTGCCTCACACCGTCGCGTAGTACAGTCGCTGCGTGTTCAGATCGGTCGATAGAGACGAGTTCGGCGTGGGTGAGCACGTCCACGTCAAACCACGCTTTGGCCTTTTCGGGAGTCTGGAGGTGCAGTTTCTCCTCCGAGGGGATTGTTCCGGAGAGAGCGTAGGGGATCCCGCAGTTTGCGTAGCTGATGAAGGGGCCCTTCTCTAGGACCGTGATTTGGGCGTGCTCGTCCAGGCGGCGGAGGCGGGTCGCGCAGGACATGCCACCCGCTACGCCGCCTGCGATTATGATTCGCTTTTGTGCTTGTGTTGTTACTGTCATGGTAAGGATTTAATGTGTCCAATAAAGTAAGATGAAATTGAAATGTTGGAATTTATGAGAAAGACTTGGTCTGTTGATAGCGACATTGAAGGGTCATTTATATACACCGTCTCGACAGCCTCGAGTATTCCATCAGGAGAGGGTATCGCCATGGTCGGCGACCAGCATAGAGGTCCTCGGCGTAGCTCGGAGAATGCCATGGAGGTACTTGGGAAATCTAGGTGAGGATTGATGGAGGGTGCTCGAAAGCCGACTGGGGCGAACTTTGAATGTTCATAACGTCACTTGCAGTAAGTAGTGAGTGCTCAGGGATCTGGGGAAAGTGCTGGAAAGCTGTGGGGAAATGTCTCTGGGGAAAAAAAGGCAAAAGCTAACCGGGCAGCTCCTTACTGAGAGGAGGTGCCCGGGTACGAAACGCATTCGGTGCGTTTCCTCCGTGGATCGGCCGAGATTCGAACGGGGGACCTCCCTTTTACTCAAACAGAAGGGAATTAGTGTTTGAACACCCCTCAGACCACTTAGTAACTTCTTAGTTATCTAAGGGGTGTTGGTAAGTGGTGTGCGGGAAGTTGTTATATAAAGGCAGATAGGTGGATGGTCATCAAGGTGCTTGGCCGGGGCACAGTAGACTGATGCCAACTTGCGAAAAATATATTTCTAAACAGACACTCGACTAATTCACTCAAAAACCCTATCGCACTTGACCTCCTTCCCGCCATCAACAACCCCACAAGCAGTCAACCTCCCGCCCTGCGCCTGCAGTCTAACATCACTAGCCACCGCCCCGTCCGCATTCTTTTTCTCTCCATCCCCTCCCGTAACACCAACGTCCCTGAACCTGACACTCCCAAAATCAGGAAGAGCAACCGGAATATTCGGCAGCCCAGCCAAAGGGAAATCCTCAACCGTCCATCCGACTTCCTGTCCACACAGTCCAGTCCCATTAACAGACACGGTAGCCGTCTGCTTCGGCGCCCCCAACCCGCCGTTCGTACTGCGGCACTTTAATGAAGTCCCATTCAGCGCCAACGGACCGAAATTCTCAATCTTGACTTCTGACACTGAGACGCTGATGCGCACCAAATCACCCTCGGCGACGCTGAAATTTGCGAATCCCACGGGATCGGCCGGACTGAACTGCCACCAGGCCTGCGGATCGTTCAGGTCGTCGTCCAGACTGCCGTCGTGAAAGATGTCCACGCCGGCGCGAAGTGACGAGCCGCAGGCTCCCGACACGGAGTCGATGCCCACGTGGAACGAGGCCGCGAAGTGAATGAGCGTCTGGTTCGCCGTTGGGCCGCGGGTTGGGACCTTGGCCTGCGGGACGGTGAATGTTGCTGATATGGATGTGAATGAGTTGGCAGCAGAGGTGAGCAGAGCGCCGCCTTTTGTTGATTCTTGCTCTGCTGGGGCAGCGGTCAGGCCGATGCGGGAGGAGGATGAGCGGAAGGAAGGGGCTTGCGGGGTGGAGGTGTGGAGGAGACGGAGTTGACCCGAGGAAGAACGGGTTGGGAGTTTGGGTGCGAGAGGAGGGGTGGGAGTTGCCAGGCCCAGGGTGAATAGGACGGCGGCGGCGGTCGCTAGGTAAGTTGGGGACTTCATGGTTGCTGATGGTGTGGTTGTCTCTCTGAAATATCCAGTTGTTATACAGGATATGATTGATATTTTGAACAAGTGTGGATGCAAAGGGATACAAAAAATCCCAAGGGTAATAAAAAAAGTGAAAGGAATGGAAAAGAAATCCCCGTTTAAACAGGGCGAACTGCAAAAAAGCGAATGATTTGCAGATCACTTGTACCAAAGTCGAAAGAATGTTATATATATCCACAAGAAAAAACACACAAACAGAGACAACGCAACCACGGTTTGGTTGTGAGAGGCAAACAGCCCCCTATTATACCAATACTACCTACACCTACAAGGTATGTAGTCTAGGCAGGCACGCGTGGTAGGATACCACCCCCTCCACGACTTCGCGCCGCTCGGTTGTAGATCATCTATCCCAAACCAATCAATATCTCACCCATTTATCCCCATTTTCCCTAGGCCCCGCAATCCAATTCAACTTTCTGTGCCTCTCTCTCTCTCTCAACCATTCAACTTTCATTGTACTGTGTAAAACCGTTGACATCGCCACCCCCTGGGATTTTTTTCTTGTTTTTTTTGCCCCATTTAATATTTCAAAAATCCGAGGGAAACACAGAGCACAAATGCGATTTACACTACACTACACACCTCTGACCTCTCACCCAACTTAGATAAACAATAACAGCTAGAAACGTCGCACTACATTCGACGAATCACCAAAGGACTGGATACGAGGTTTTTTTCCTTTTTTTTCCCCTTCAGGCCCAATTGCCAGCCGGGACCAAAGAAAAACGTTTTTTGGGGCTTGTATGCAGTGTTATGTAGTACGAGCCACATGGCAGTTATCCGTCTCGTTTGCCGTCAGAACCAAATGCAAGGTACCGCGCATGCAAAAGCAAGCATGAAGAAAGCCTCGTGATCTGGGGTTGTTCCCCAACTCTTCTTGTTCGGTGGTACAAAAAGAGTTTTTTTCAGAGCCCGAAATGAAGCCTTCCTTTTTTGCTCCGTTGGAAAATATTATGTGGCACAGCAGGGGGTAAAAAATAAACTTGGCTTTGAAAAAAGGTGAGCATCAATTGATTGAGTGCTTCTTCTGTCAGCAAAATAAAGCTGGACCAAGTAATTGAGCGGTTGTTTGAGACTTGGAAATGTTTGCATTCCATTTAAAAAATAAAAATAAAAGACATGATATATAAAATTCATGAATACACGCTATCACGCGCTCCACCTCTCTTGATTTATGCAAAATCAATCTTCCAGTTGGCCCCAATAGGAGCACCAACCTTTTTGATGACCACAAACGCCGTCCGGCCAGAAGCAGGGGCGTTACTCTCCACTGAAGCAGTCCAAGTCTTACCCTCGGACTCAACAGTGACCTCCTTCTTGCCAGCAAACGAAACTGGGGCGCCAACGATAATGATCTTGTCAACAGAAACACCGTGCATCTTCTTAAGCCATTCGCCTTCCTTGGTGCTCTTGGTGTCACGACCCTCGGCATCAGTCGAGACCATAGTCTTGGCAGCATCGTCAAAGACAAACTTGCGGTGGATATACTGGCCCTGCTCAAAGTCATAAGAATCGCCATCATCAACATAAAGCTCGCCCTCGGCACGATTGGGATCCCGACCAATGGTGACGACAAGGGTGTAATCATCCCACTTCATCAGAGCGCTGGACCGACGAGGGCGGTCCCGACGGGCAAAGATGCGTCCGCCCTGCATGAGAAGGGGAATCTTGTGCAGAGGAGCATCGAGTGTCACATAGTTGCCCTTGGTGGCAGGGATGAGGCTGTACGTGAAGTAGTCATAGTAGATCTCGTTGTCGGGAATCCAGATGTCAACAGTCTCCTTGTCCTGCTCGGTGATAGGTTTGGCGAGGAGACCGGTGTTCCCGACGAAGAACTGGTCGTCAATGGCCAGGCCACCCTCTTCCGAAGGATGAGTGTAAAACATTGGCTTGATGATTGGGGTGCCATCGACATGAGCCTGGTGGAATGCGGTGTACCATGATGGAAGCAGGCTGTAGCGAAGGCGAAGAGCAGCGGCAATGATGGTGTTGTACGGCTCGCCCATGAGGTAAGGCTCGCGGCGGCGCGCATCAATATGAGCGTGGCCGCGGAAGAAGGGGTAGAAAGCACCAGCCTGATACCAGCGAGTGAGAAGATCCTTTCCTGGGTTACCGAAGAAGCCGCCAACATCGGCGCCAGAAAAGGGGTAGCCAGAAATTCCCTGGCTAAGAACCATAGGAATTGAAGCCTTGAGATGGCCCCATTCGGCCATGTTGTCACCAGTCCACATGGCACCAACGCGCTGAGAACCGGCAAAGAAAGCTCTGGTCAAAACGAAGGGGCGGCGAAGCTCGCCAGGCTTACGAGACTTGAGGGCGTGGAATGTGGCGTTGTTGAAGGTCATACCGTTCAGGTTGTGAACGTCACGATGCTCCCAATTTCCGTCGTGGAGGTTGTCCTTGGGCATGGTAACCTCAGGACCATTGAAGACCGAAGGCTCGTTCATGTCGTTCCAAATCCAGGTGTTCTCGAGGGTTCCCTTGAAGGATGTGTACTTGAAGAGGGTCGCCCACCATTCACGGGCCTTGGGGCTGAAGGCATCGATCCAGTGAGAAGAGCCAGGCCAGCACCACCCCTCAAAGATGTTTCCATCCTTGTTCTTGACAGCCAAGTCCTTGGACTTGAGCTCCGCAACGACCGGATAGTTGTCAACGTTTTTGATGTGAGGGTCTATAATGGTGACGAGCTGTCTGCCGTGGCTGGCAAGCTGCTTGCCCATGCTAATGGGGTCCTTGAAGCTATGCTGATCCCAGGTGAAGTACTTCTTCTCGTCGGTGTACTCAATGTCGAGCCAAATAACGTCATAAGGCATCTTGAACTTATCCATCTTGCGATCCACATCCTTGACATCGTCGTCCGAGACGTAGTTCCAGCGGCACTGATGGTAACCAAGGGCGAACTCCTGAGGCATGGTCGTGGTGCCAGTGAGCTCCGCATACTTGGTAGTCAGGTCCTTGGGAGTGGGGCCGAGGAATACAAACACGTCCAACAGGCCGCTCTCTGACATCCAGTGAGTGCGCGTGGTTGTTTTTGAGCCAAGGCCAAGGGCAAGGGGGTTCTTGGAGCCCTTGGCCTTGACGACGTCAACCCAGGTTTCGGCAGCATTGAGCCAGAAGACACCGACACTAGAACCCTTGCGATGAGCCTGCATGAATGGAATGGCTCCATACAGAGTCATGGGACTATCGAGAATGTACTCGAAAACATCGGCATTGTACAACCTGTATGGTTCCTCGTAGTTGCCCTCGCCACCGCGGGTTTGCTTCAATGACAACGAGGTGGCGTGGGATGGGATGCCAAAAACGTGCTCGAATCCTACGAAAGAGATATCGAGTCCGATACTCTCGGGACCACGAGGCTTTGTGTCGGTGTTGCCGCCAAAGGTCTCCTCCCAGAAAGTGCTCTCGTCAACTCCCTTGGGCTCGTCCTTCTTTTCTTCTTCCTTTTGCTCTCCTTCAGTGGCTTCCTCGCCCTCTTTCTTCTCGGGCTCGGGCTCAGGGGCCTTTTCAATTTTTGGCCTCCAGTGCTCCACGTTCAGGAGGCCGTGGTCATTGAACTTGATCTGGCTGGCTCCATCGCGCTTGAAGTCGATGCTAAAGGGAGAGAACTTGATGATGGCTTCGAAATTGGAAGTAGGGCCGTACTTGACGGTAAGCTGCCTCTTGTCCTCAGACTCAACCTTGGCGGTCTTGTCAAGTTCAAGTCCGCCGACAATAACCCATTTCTCTGCCTCATTATAGCGCTCCTTTCTAGCCTTGCTGTCGTGCCGTAACTCGATCTCGCCCTTTTGTCTCTTCTCTTCATCGACAGTGACTCGCGCAGTTCCGGACTCGAGGAAGGAGATGTTGATGGGAAGACGAACGGTGTCGCCTTTGTCGTTGATGGTCTTTAGGATGGTGGCCTGGTATTGCCCATCCTTGAATGCGCCGGACTCGGGGAGGATTGTGTAAGGTGACTGCCATGAGCTCGCGGCGAGGGCATGGTCTGCAAAGGCTCGATTTCGCGAACAGAAGCCAGACTGGTGGCACTTCTTGAAGTCATGTTCCTTGACAGCAACTGCTGGAATGAAGACTGTGGAGAGAATAGACAGCAACCCCAAAGAGGTGGCTGCCCACTTCCCGGACAGCGGGCCCGAAAGGTGCATCTCGACCACCTAGCGCCGCTCGCTGTGTTGGATGCGACGCGCAGAACTATTCAAACTCAAAAATGAAAAAGCAAAGAGACACCAACTTTTATGGCGTCCTGGCGCTCATCTAAAGTCCTCCAGGGCCAAAGAAATCTTCAATGGCTTTTTGTCCAGAAGTTGTGGCTTGGTCCAAGTTTCAAGGTGTCGACTCGGGATACAAGCAAGTTGGTGAGCTGTCCATCTTGAGACAGGGAAACGCTGGCCCTAGCAACCCCTGGTCACCCCGCCGCCGCTAACAATATCCACCGGCACCCTTTTAGCCGTCATTTAGTGGGACTTGATTAATTTTGCTAGTTGCATCTTCTCCCAGCTATATGCTTCAATCGGGGCTTCCTGACGATTCTTTGCTTGTTCACAATCCACGAACTTGGCCTGATGCGACATGTGTAGTTTGAATTCGAACTTTAGTTGGTGATTGTCAGCGTCTGATATAAGAATTTTGAATAGCCTCTGATACTGAGCAGTCAGTATACATATTGACTGCTTTTTAGCTGACATCTGGTCGAGAATGCATGGATATGCCACTAACCGTCTTATAACACTTTTAGTAGTCAATTAGGCGTGAACAGCTGTTGTTATGAGAGAACTATCCCCTCCAGCATCACCTCGACAGCATGTTGTAGGAACTGATTGAAGGATCTCCAACTTTTCAGTGTCTAGTCTCAAATAACCTCATCCCTTAATTCTGCATCAGACACACGAGAATTGGCTGACTGATGACACAAGCCCAAGATCCCGGGTCAATCAGCTTCCGAAGAAAATAGAAGAAGCATGGCAGACCAAAAAGAAAAGACGCGGCAACCGCGAGAACAGCAACAACAACAACCACCCCAAACACCACCACAGAACAATGGTGGGTTCCAACGGCTTCGAGGCTCGTTTCAAACGTCGTTGGGCAGCTTTGGGGGGTATCTGCAGCTTCTCCTAAATGTGTGGGTCGTTGTGTTAACCGTCATGTATTTTTCGGGTGCTTTCGACCCCACATCTTTCCGACCCTCCTCTCCAGCTCTTCAGCAGCAAATTTCCTCTCTTCCCCCCCCTTCTTCTTCCCAACCTCAACCACTTCATCCTCTTGTCAATTCTGCCGCGAAACCGCAAGAACCAGTCAAAATGTCCACCGAGCAGACGTAAGTTGAATATTCCAATCCCTTGATTCTCTCCACCAGAATCACCTTCGGATTTCCATGTTCTTTCATTACCCCGCCATCATGCTCTCCTCCTCGCCACTACCCCGCCATTTGGGTTTCAGAGTCTGACAATGGAAATAGCTTCATTGCTATCAAGCCCGATGGCGTCCAGGTATGCACGCACACGATGCATGCCTTCCCCAAGGGATAGATACTAATAATGCAATCAGCGTGGCCTCGTTGGTCCTATCATCTCTCGCTTCGAGAACCGTGGGTGAGTAAATCCTCAGCTTTAGGCTCTGGTACAACACCGCCACAGCTGAAGCTCCCCTTTTGACACTACATCGTGCATGCTGACACTCTGAAACAGCTATAAGCTCGTTGCCCTGAAGCTCGTCAGCCCCGGCGTTGCTCACCTCGAGTCCCACTGTACGTTTTCCAAGTAGACGAGAAGGAGATTCACCCTTGATATGCGGCGTACTGACCATCAATCTACCAGATGCCGACCTTAAGGATAAGCCTTTCTTCCCCGGTCTCGTCAAGTACATGAACTCCGGCCCCATCGCCGCCATGGTCTGGGAGGGCAAGGATGCCGTCAAGACTGGCCGCAGTAAGCTCTATTCAGCCCCATTTCCCTTGAACAGCAAACTGACATGAGGCCCCTTTTTCACAGCTCTCCTCGGTGCCACCAACCCCCTTGCCTCCGCCCCTGGCACCATCCGTGGCGACTACGCCATCGATGTCGGCCGCAACGTCTGCCACGGTTCCGACTCCGTCGAGAACGCCAAGAAGGAGATTGCTCTCTGGTTCAAGCCTGAGGAGCTCAACTCCTACAAGTCCACTGCCTACGAGTGGATCTACGAGAACTAAGTTTGCTTGCTATTGATTAGCTATCGCTTGTGTTCCTGGAAGAGCAATTCGACTGGTCTTTTGAATTTGGAAAAATATGCTTGCTAGTTTTTTGGCGAGATATTAGGGTATAGAAAAAGAATAAAGAACTGTTCAAGTTGGTCAACTTGTGATTCCTGTGTCTGTGAATGTCTTGGACTTGGTTATTACTATACGAAGGGTTGGATACACTCTCAGAGAAACGTGAGGAAATTCTCAACCGTCCGAGATCATAAGTGGCTGGCCTGTTGGAGTTAGGCACACAGTGAATCTGGCGGTCAACCCTCAAACTGGCTCACAGTGCTCACACCACGTCAAGAAACGTCGAGCCTCCTGACGAGAAAAGCAAGGTTTGTACTCATCAACCCCATGCGGGGGGGGGGCGGGGGCGGCGGGGCCGGGGGGGGGGGGGGGGGGCGGGGGGGGGGGGGGGGGGGGGTGGGGGGGGGGGGGT